>PITA01007126.1:0-94112 GCA_004023965.1 Spilogale gracilis
AAAAAAAAATTTAGTAACAATAAAAAAAAAAAAAAAAAAAGAAGACCGGATCAATATTGTTATCTTCGGGGTGCTTATAGTCCTCTGTGGGATACACAATAAAGACAGAGAATGTATCTTAAGTTCTTCCCATGTGATACACATTTCACTAAATGCTGAAAAGAGGCTCATTCACTTAATCCAGAAGAATAGGCACTATGAAGATAAGCACTCCTTGCTTTAAAGATGAGAAAACTGAAAATTTAGAGGCATTCAATAACTTCCCCAAGATAATATACCCAGTTTTGGAATTGGGATTTGAACCAAGTTAGTGTGGTAATAACCACCATTTGACCCTGTTTTATCGAAGGGCAGTGTGTAATTTTTACATGAAAGAGGACTGTGCAGTATTCTTCAGGCTCACAAAGAAGACCTTATCTGCCTTTGATCAGAAAGCTAGTGGAACTATTGGGAAAGAGCTCACTTGTGTGCTGATTAGATCCCAGCCCTATTCCCGCAAGTGCTGGCCAAGAGGAGGCAGAGAGGACTAACCAGAAACAGAGCCATGCTGGGTGACATTGGGAATTAAGGGGAAGTTATGTTCGGAGCCCCAATATGCCCTTTCAAAACCAATCCCTTCTTATTTGGAACAGTGTTTCACCTGCCCATCTTGATACAGTGTTCCTGTCACTAGAGTGTAGTGATGGGCAGGGGAGGATAGCGTGACGGGGTTATGGAAAAAAATAGAATTTAAATCTCTGCCCCATAATTTGCCGGTTTTATTATCATGAGCATATAATCCCAAATCTCTCAATTTTAATTTTATCACGTGTAAAATAGGGATCTTAATATTTACCTCAAAGCATATTATAAGAATAAAAGACGGAAGGGAGAAATGGATGAGCTATGAGCTCCCAAGCTTGGTGCCGGCCATGTCGGGTGTGCCCCATCAAAGGGAGTTTGTCTCTCAGGGAAAGTTCTCACATGACTCTTGTTGCACTTGCATACAATCACATTCGAAACCAGATTTTTCTTCTCAAAAGGGCAGCTACACACCAGGTTTGACCTTTCACTGGCTTCTTCCCTTCAAGGGATTTCAAATGTCAGACATTTTGCAATGGGTGTTTTGGAGGGGAACAGTTTGATGTATAAAATTCAACTCCAGAGCAGGTGTTTTTTCTACTTCTTATCCAATGCTTGGGTCTTCGGATCTGTGATATAGTCTTAAGTTCTACGGGAAAAAGGGAGAGGACGGTGGAGTACCAAGAGAGATCCCCAAAGAAGCCAGTCCCAACACCTCTGCCATAACCATTGAGCTAGAATGGAAATGTGAGGGTCTGTGGTTATTTCAAACTCGAATGTGAAGTTTCCACCTGCCTGGACAGCGATTCAAGGAACATGAACAGAAGTCATGGTATTTCCAAAGAGTCTCCTTCCATCAGCCAGGAAGCAGTGTTGGCTGTAAACAAAAGTGGAGTTAGACAATCAGTAGAAGGGGCCCCTTCCCTTAGGCTACTCACCATACTGTCATTCACTGATTGTTGCCAGTCACACAGAAAACATTCTGATGATCATTTCAGTTATTTGAATCCACTTTAGAATTAAATTCTTCCTCTTTGCCCAAAGACCACCCCCCTCAACCTGCAGAGACCACCTGGTGTAATTCATCCCACTACCATCTTTCTTTCTTTCTTTTTTTTTTAATTTAAATTCCATTAGCCAACATCTAGTACATCATTAGTTTTTGACATCTTTCTTTTCAATTCATTTTTCTTTCACCATCTCCTCTATTGTTTCCTCCTGCTCATATTCTGCCCTCTTTCTTTCCTTCCCCTCTTTTTTTTTTCTGAGAAAAAAAGTGTCAGTGTGGCTAAAAGTCTTTCCCCAGCTCTGTTTGGACTTCAGATGTTTGATGGGACTAAATAAGCTGAATTTAAAACATGAAATTGCACACTTAGTTTTCTCAGGTACTAAGAAAGTTCTTTTTCTTTAAAAACATCCTGTTCCTTCAATGTTTGTCTATAGACACTCAATAAGCCCCTTACAGGTGGAGCCCCAGGAGACAGATGTGTATTGTGCACCGTCCATTGTGAAAGAGCTTGTAGCCATGAAGGGTGTGACAGATGTGACTACAGTTATTAATAAACAGAACAGAAAAAAAGGATGCAGCGAGACCAAAAGAGAATTGGTTATTTTTGATAGAAAAGACCCTGTTTGAGTTAGACTTTGAGTAGTTACTGAAAGTAATGAAATCAGGTGTACCTGAGTGGTTCGGATGGTTAAATGTCTGCCTTGGGCTTAGGTCATGATCCCAGGGTCCTGGGATCCAGCCCTGCCTTGGGCTCCCTGCTTGGCAGGGATTCTGCTTATCTCTCTCCCTCTGCCCCTTCCTGCCCCTTGCTCATGCTCTCTTTCTCTCATTCATGGCCTCTCTCTCACATAAATAAAATCTTTTTTTTAAAAAAAGAAAGTAATGAAACCAACATTTTGTGGTTAAAACACGCAGAAGGGATGGGTGATTAGAAATCATCCCTCCGGTCCAAGTTCAAGTGTTCAACTTGTCTTGAGCCCAGGTACATAAAGGGAGGTGGTAGAAAACAAAGATGGAAGAGGGAGAAGTGTGTTGATAGATTCAAAGTATTGGAGGGGGGAAGGATGACAGGGACCCTCCTCACCCCCCATGAGTCTGTTATCAAAGTCAAGTTCTCTTTTGGGTACCCCCTTCCATGTGATCTATTGGGGGACAGCTCCACAGGACTGAGCCAACCTTATAGGGTTGCTCATTGTCAATAGTGGAAAGACCAAAAAGGAGAAATAGCAAAAGGTATGATGTGGGGTAAGAGCCAGTCTGATGCCATATCTCACACTCTCACTTCTATGTGGTCTCTTCTGGACCTCCGTTTTTGCAATATTTACCAAGGCTGCTAAAGAGGGGCCCATTTTGTAATAGATACAATCTTTTATTAGGAAGAGGAGAACTATGGTGATCTTAGGACTTTTTCTGCAAAAAGCAATACAAGGTCAGTTTGATTGTCAGAACATGAATCTCCATGAATTAAGAATCTGAAATCAAAGAGTCTAGAAACATTTTTGTGTGTGTGTGCTTTGAATGGTGTTTTGCATTCAAGGTACAGCAACACATCTCCCAGTTAAAAAAAATACTTTTTATTGACAGGCTGATGTCATATGGATTAAATACATAAAACATCAAAGCCAAAATTTATGGGTAAAACTCAGTAAAAAAGTGCCATTTTCTAGCAAAAGTGCCACTTTTATAAACTAAGTTTCAATTGGGTATTTTTTTTTCATTTAAAGAAAAATACACATTGCTTATGTGTGTATGTAATAAACACAATGAGTCCAATAAACTCGATTTGAGTTATTTAACACTCTTTAAAGTAAAAATAGCAAACATACGTGCAAAAGAGAACAGTTGTCATCAGTTGCATGTACAACTTATTTTTTTGTGTTTATTAATGAAAGTATCATAAGATGTTTATCAATATATTACTATAAGCCACTGAGAATCTGTATAATCATGGATATTCTAAAACCTTTCTTTATTTAAAACATTATTTGACTTAAAATTTTTGGGGTGCCTGGGTGGCTCAGTTGGTTAAGCCACTGTATTCACCTCAGGTTATGATCCTGGAGTCCCGGGATCGAGTCCCGCATTGGGCTCCCAGCTCCACGGGGAGTCTGCTTTTCCCTCTGACCTTCTCCCCTCTCATGCTCTCTCTAACTTGCGCTCTCTCTCTCAAATAAATAAATAAAATATTGTTTTTTAAAAAAGAATTTTTTATTACTTATTTAAGTAATCTCTATGTCCCACATGGGGCTCAGACCCACAACCCCAAGATCAAGTCCCGCACTCTTCCTACTGAGCCGGTCAGGTGCCCCTGTTTGACTTCGAATTTTAAAAAGAATTTGGCCTGATTTCTTTTTCTATTAACCACCTTGGTAAGACTTACTACTCAACACTGTTTTCCTGTATGTCAGATGTTATTGAATGAAGAAAATAAAACTCATAAATAAATTTAGTTTCATTGTTCACACAGATTTACAAGTTGTCTTGATACCCATAAAACTTCAGTTCCCTACGGCTGTCAGAAAGGTAAATGTTTCTTTTATTGGTTAAGGAAATCAGTAGTTACATGACTCAATCTTTGGTATAGGAAAACAATTGAATGAGATTTCTTTCAGGCATCAGTAATAGAGAAAAATGTTGAAGCAGCACATTACTTTTTTTAAAAGAGGAATTTAATAAACTATATCCTAACAGAAATAAATGTTTTCTTGTGACTGAGAACAAAATCAATATTACATATTCAACTAATGTTCATGTGACCTAGAAGTAGTCTCTTTTCTTAAATGAAATATTTTATCAAAGCCAACTAAAAACTTAACCTAAAAGTAGATTTTGATATTTGTTTGCATAAGAAAGGTTTTCACTTTTCTTTTTTCATTTTCACTTTTCATTTTCTGTGCTAATACTAAGAAAAATCATGATAAAATACTAATTATTCTTATCTATGGGATATTGAGGAATGGCAGACAGAGGGAAGCCTAAATGAATGGATTCACAAAGAGATAGGTGTTCCTATATGTGTTGTGAGCTGTGACAGCTTCCTGGGGAGTGCTGATGGGACGTGGTTTTGGGTGCAGACAGGCTGAGGAGAGGGGCTACCAGATGTACCTGGAAGAAAAGGGGCCAGCTGGCTTGTGGGTGATGATTAAGGGAAGCAATATAGATTGAGATCTGGAGTACCCCAACACATTATTTTGTGTGACCTGAAATCCTCCCTGTTCCCTTCTAAATTTTCTTTAGCAAGGCAATGAAAAGGATGCCGAGCAGCAGGCAGAGTCTGTGCAGTTTTTCATGTTCTCACTAGGAGTGGAACTGAGGACCTTCTTATGTTAAGCCTACAGGTGGAATTTCAGCCCACTTCTTGGCTCAAATTATCTTATTAAATCTGAAATCCAGTTCCAGATTGTATTAGTCAACTCAGGTAGCTATAATAAGTACGATAGACCGGGTGGCTTGAACATCAGAAATTTGTTTGTTCACAGTTCTGGAGGCTGGTAAGTTTCAGATTAAGATGCCAGTAGGAGTGATGTGTGGTGAGAATTCTCCCGTTGGGTTGCAGGTGGCTGCCTTCTCACTTGTGTTCACATAGTCTTTCCTTGGTTCATTTGTGGGCCATTGGTGAGGAGAAGAACTCTCTGGTGTCTCTTCTGTAAGGGCTCTAATCCTATCTGATTAGGACTCCATCCTCATGAACTCATTTAATCTTAATTACCTCCTTATAGGACTTATGTCCAAATGCATTCACATTGGGTGCCAAAGCTTCAGCATAGGAATTTGAGGGAGATAAGTTGCTTCAGGGGATCCAGAAGCATTTCATCAAACCGAAGAGGATTTTTCTTGATCTTTAACATCTAATGGAATTTTCTTTGCTAGGTGTTGGACTTGGTTGGGACCTATTACCCTTTCCTTCTTTCCTATTTCTTCCTTCTAGAATGGGAATGTCTACTCTATGCCTGTCTTACCATTGTATTCTAGAAGTACCTTTTCTGGTTTCATAGGATCACAGCTAGAGAAGATTTTTGCCTCATGCTCAATCATAACTCAAGGTTCATCCACATCTGATTTAGAAATTCAGATTAAAACTTTGGAGTTTAGATTTGATGCTGAAATGAGTTAAGACTTTTGGGACTATTGAGATAGAATGAATGTATTTTTGTATGTGAGAAGGACATGAATTCGGTGGAGCACTAGGGGTGGAATATTGTGGATTGTATTGTGTACCCTCCAAATTCATATATTGAAGCTCTAACTGGCAGTGTGACTATATCCAGAGATATATGTAAGGAGGTACTTAAGGTTAAATGAGTCTGTGAAAATGGGTCCTGATCAGATAGAATTAGTATTCTTACAAGAAGAGATACCTCAGAGCACTTTCTCTTGCTCTCCCTCCCGTCACTACACCAACAGTGTATACGGTGAGGATAGGCCATGTGAGTACTTAGCCAGAAGGCAGCCTCCTGCAACCCAAGGGGGAAGCCCTCTCCAGACATCTCCCTGCTGCCACGTTCGACATCTTGAACTTCGCAGCTGCCAGAACTGTGAGAAAATAAATTTCTGTTGTTTAAGCCCTCCTCCCTCACCCCAGTCTGTGGTATTCTGTCGTTGCAGCCTAAGCAGACTAATTCACAAATCAAAATCACTTTTGGTGAACTATAAATGACCACCTCATTACTTTAGCTGCCATAATAGGACTTTGTATTCACTGGGAGAAGACAAATCAAACAAAGAAACCTGCCAAATTGAATATTCTTCCAATTCCACTGATTTGCAATAGTGTCTGCTATAAAATAAAATGTTATGAGAATGAGAAAGAAATAGAAAATGTGATCTGCAATTAAGAAACCATACACAGACACACAAACAGAAGACCCCTGAATGACCCAATCACTTGAAAACAAAAGCAACATAACAACTATTGTAAATATGTCCAAAGTTTTATAGAGACATAAGAAAATTACGGGAATAGATGGACAATGAAAATTATCAAAAGGAACCTGCTAGAAATCACAGATCTGAAAATATCTGAAATAAAATGTAGTTTGGATGAGTTTAAAAGCAGGATCAACAGTGTAGGAAAAATAACCAGATTAATAGGAATACTCTAAAATGGGAGTCTAGTAAGAAAACAGGATGAAAAACATTTTACATGTGGCCTGGTGAACAATATCTAATGTGTGTGTAAGCTGGAGTTCTAGAAGAAGAGGAGTATGAGAATGGGGTGAGGAGGGGACGCTTGAAGGAATAATGGCCTAATATTTCCCCAGTTTAAAGGAAAACATGACCCCATACATCTGAGACATTCAGCACATCCCAAGCAGGATAAGTACAAAATAAACCACAGAAACCACATATTCAAGCTGCTGAGACCCACAGGCAAATCTTCCAGGCAGTTGGAGAGCAAGAGATACTTTAAATACTGGAAAGCAACAAGAAGAGTGATGGGTGACTTCTCGTCAAAAACAATGTGAGTCAGAAGACAATGAAATGACACCTTCAGAGTGCTAAAGGGCCACTCAGCCACCCTGTAATTCTGTACCAAGCTAAAGGCCTTTTAAAAAATGGAAATGAGAAGATAAAGGCATTTTCAGATAAACACAGCCAGGAGAATTTGTCACTAGAAGAATGGCACTACTCGAGAAATGACGTCAATTGCCTTGAATAGCACAGACATAGTAAGCATGTGAGTAGATATAGATGAATATTTTCTTCAACTTATTTAGAAGATAATTGGCCATGGAAAGCAAACCCAGTGTTTTATTGAAAGAGTTATATGATAATGCTGAAATAAAATATGTAACATCAATAACTCTAAAGAAGACAAAGAGTAAATGGAATTACACTACTGTAAGCTTTTTACATTATATGTGAAATAACATAGTAACGTTATGCATAAAATAACATAATATTAATTCGAAGATCTAAATATCTCCTAACATGTTGCAGCTAAGACCAGGGCTGAAAAACCAAGGCCTGACCTTCATACTGATAATAGTATATTTCTCCCAAAAGACCCAAACAAAGGGTATTTTGAAGGGGAGCTGATGCTAGACTCTCAGTTTTGGGGTCAGATCTGGTTTAATTCCTGATTTCCCACTTTTTTCTAATAAGTGTGTATCTTCTTTGGTTATTTTACTTCTCTGAGTTTATGCCTTTATCTGTAAAATAAGTAGAAGTGTGTCTAGCTCATTGTTTCTATGAGGATTACTCACAACTGAAAACATATTTACCACTCTGTCAGCACAAAGTAGCCACTCAAAATGGTAACTGTTAGAAGCATGATTCAGTCCTTTGGCAGGTCTTCGAGGGGGTATTTTCTGAATATTTGTGAGATGGAAGGTCCTATAATTAGGTAGGTGCCCATCCTTTCCTGCTGAAGAGGGAATTTTCTGTTCTCCATTTTGAGATTAGATTTATGGCCTTAGGTAAAGTCTATCTCACCAATCCTCAGCTTCTCATGAAACCTTGGGTAGGCAACACGTGCAATGCTTGTCGCAACCAATCTTTGAGCCCCTTGAACTTAAATTGCACTTGGACTGACAAACATGGTACAACTGATGGCCTCATCATCGGATTCTGATCCTTGAACAAGTATGACAATTGGCAATAGGTTTCACCATATGCTTAAGTTGGAAAAAAATAGTTCTTTACCTCTTGTGAAAAATGGCTATAGAAATGAGTATCCATGCATTTCTGCAATAGATATCCTGAAAACCTGAGCTACAATGATGTGGATAAATAATTTAGTGGTATAATAAATTTTTTCATATCAAAGAATCTAAAGTGGTTTTCCAAGGGCTTTTCAGTGTGGTCTATCTACATCAAAATGACTAAAGAAATAATGAGTTGTACTAGTGGACTGACATAGCAAATCTCCATTCCTTTATGCTAGGGGAAAAAAGTTCTGGATTAAGCATAAGCAAGTGCATCAGATAATGCTTTCCTCGAGAAATTCCTTTTAAATATAACTAACTTTTTTTTGCACTTAGGAAGATTATATTTATGAAATATGGTAAGGTTAAGAACTCATTCCTATGTTGCTTACAGTGTGACTAAAATGCTTAAAATATAATTATACTTTGGTCTTGTAGATGGAAATATTTTGTGTGTTGATCTGTAATTTCCTTCTCCATGCCATCTTGCTGAATTAGATGAGTCCCCACCCCCCAACTCAGACTGATTAAAAATAATTGCTGAGCACCGAGTGTATGCCAAATGCTGGAGACAGAATGGATGAGAACTTGTCTCTCCCCTGAGGGAAGTTACTGAGAGGGGCAAGGAGCTTAATGAACAACTCAAAGCTGGAAGAGGCTAAACTTGGAGACGGAAGACGATAGAATCTTCCCAGAGTAAGCTAGTCCCAGAGTAACTAAGACAAAGGCAAGGGAACAGTATTTCAAGAAGGAATGGCAGAGGTCAAATGAGGAGTGTCAGACTTCAGTAAATTTAGGGAATGAATGGTCATAGTTCAATTTAAAATTATGGGGAGTTAGAGTTCAAAGAAAGCCTAACAATGGACAGTCCTAAATGACTAGCTTTCCATTTTCTTTCTTTTAAAAAAAAAATTTCCATGCAAAAAGGAGCCAGCAGCAATATGAAATGATCAGATTCATGCTCTGGGAAGGGTCTTATAGCACCGTGGCAGACTTGGAGCAGGATTCACTGGGGATTTAAATAAGATTTTAAAACTACAAAGCACTGTACAGATATTGGTTGCAAATATTATCAGGGGTGTTTGGGTGGTGGGGAAGACCAGAGATGGGGTGATTCTCTGACTCCCCTCTCTGGTGGGGGCTGAAGCCCCACAGAATTGGAATGGAGGCCCTGTTACCCAGAGTGTGGCTCACGGTGGTAGAGGGAGACGATTACATTGTGCCCACAGTATTGTTACTTTGTGTAACATCTTGTAGGTGAATGGTTAAGACCAGAGGCACTCTACAAGTAAACCAGGTGTCAAGACTTAGAACCAACACATGTCAGTGAGTAAGTAATTTGCAGAAATTAATGCAAGAAATAACATCCAAAGTGACAGAAATGAGAGGAGATGTGAACTGACACCAAGTGGGGAGTCTGACAGCAGGATGTTATTATTGCATATTTATCCCTGTATATATTTGTGAGCACTTCTTTAAATGGACTAGGTCCAAATAGGTGGACCAGGTGACAGATGATGAAGGCCTGACCCACCAGAGATACCACGGGGGTCAGAGAGGAGAGAAAAAATAATTCCAGATTTATTAGGGAGATGCAATAGCTTATTATGCAATTCTTAGTTTTCAGAAAAAAATCTAAAGTCATTTGCCCCAAATTAATGATTTTTCCTCTCCCTGCCCCCAATCTGGGGCCAGTCTTCCTTCACCTAGCTTAATTTGCGACCCTTTCTTTTAGCGACCTAAAGTATAGTTCTCCAGTCTTGATGTTTTTCTTTCCCTCACTAAGACCACATCGACCCATCACTGGTCAAGCTTAAGTCTTTCAAAGCTTCCACGATATTTTGGTGTGTAAGCCGCAAATTATTTTCCCTCACTGAATTGCTACCAAACTCCTGGGGCCTTTTTGAGATACTATTTCCTTCTTTGTATTGTATTTATTCATGCATGATTATTTTCTCTGCTAAACTCTAAGCTTCTTAAAGCATGCACTGTGTCCCACTTCTCTCAGCATTGTCAAATTCAGTTTTCCACCTACTAGGAGCTTCATAAATATTTGCTGAGTGACGGTAAGAAAGACCATTTTGGTATAACATATGACCATGAATAACTTTAAGATTAGAGATTGGGTAAGTGTCTGAAAGGACCATCTATGTTTTAGATTAATTGAAAGTTTCATTGTCCAGTATGGTATGCAGGAGCCTCATATTGCTATTTAATTTCAAATTAAGATTAAATAAAAATTTCAAAAATGTGTTCCTCCTTCTCACTAACACACTTGAAGCACTGAGTAGACACATGTGGCAAGTAGCTAGGATATGGGCACTCCCAGCTGGACAGGACTGGTTGAGTCCCTGGTAACACCAAGTTTCCAAATCTTAGCTCCTGAGTTCCGTCCTCAAACTTACTTTTTTCTCTGGTCACTCTGTTTTTGATACAGGAAGGAATGATGTCTCTCCTTTTTGTTTCTATCAAAACACTTCATATATTTTATATTTATTACAATATGCATTTAATTTCTCTGCGAGTTATATGAGTAATTATATCAATACTCTTTCAGACCATAATGGGTGAAATTGTTTTACCTTAGAAGACTCTTTTGGTTAAAAATAAACATATCTGGGGCTCCTGGGTGGCTCAGTTGGTTGGGCGACTGCCTTTGGCTCAGGTCATGATCCTGGAGATCCGGGATCAAGTCCCACATCGGGCTCCCTGCTCAGCGGGAAGCCTGCTTCTCCCTCTCTCACTCCCCCTGTGTTCCCTCTCTAGCTGTGCTTCTCTCTGTCAAATAAATAAATAAATTCTTAAAAAATAAAATGAACACATCTTTGTCTAGTTACAATGTCTGAGCACTGTAATATGTATTTTATATAAAAAACTTTTCATTTAATTCAGTTAATTTTTAAGTAGATAATAGTGTCCCCATCTCACAGATAAAGAACACAAAGCATGAAATTTTAAGTAACTTTAACTATTCAACCATGGGCAAGAGATTGTGTGTACTCAAGACTCTACGCTTTTCCAAACCATTTATCCTTAACAAATCTATTTGGAGCCTTTGAGGAAAAAAATGCTTCTCTCATAACACATTTATTTGAATATATTATGTAGTTAAAATCACAGGTTTTTTTTCTGGATCTAGGAGTTGAAATCACTCTTCCAAGGGTACTGTGATCTTAACTGGAAAAATATGGACAGCATTTTCCACAGCAATTAAAAATAATATCCTAAGGTGCTTTGTGATTATCATTCTGTAGTATTGCATAATTTTATAAAGTAATTAAATGGTGTAATTTTGAAATGCTCATTTCATTTGTGGAATTCTTTATCATTTGTGATTTTGTTGCAATAAGCATGAAAAAAATACATGCTTGGCAGTGTTAATAGGCTTATTTTTAGAATTCCTAATAGATTAACACTGATAGCCTCATCAATCTGTTTGAGTGTCCGTGGCATTTATGGTTCTCCTTGATGGGTGGTATTTATAACTGTCTTAACAAGCAGTTCCAGCCAAATCCTCTCTCTTGTCAGTATTTTTAGTTTTTCTAATAGTTAATTCTGTATGTTAATATTTTCAAAGTTCTGTTTCATGGTTTGTTTGTTAATAATATCTCTCGTCCACTCCCTTGGTGAAACAAAGATGTCTCCTCTCTCCACTTATCATCACTTTTATTTTTAAATTTTCAACCTTTATGTTCTTATTTGTAATCTTTATTAAGTCTTCTGTGTTTTGTCCAGAGCGTCATCTAAAAGTTTAAAATCAATAAAGTGCATTTATTTTATTGACTACATAAAAGTGTTCACTGCAGAGCCTGAGTACTATGACTTAATTTGTTTCTCATGTAAGAATTTGTTTTATTAAGTTTTCATTTTAATGCAGCAATTTTTTTCTTACCCCTGTTGTTTCCAAAATTGCTTTTAAAAAAAAAAAGTCTAGCATTGTTTGTCTTTGTGACAATTTTACATTTTCCCGACACCTCACTAATCCTTTCCAAGCTAGGAACTCCTTTCCTTGGGGATCTTGCTTCTGAAGGAATTCCATCCTAGAAGACTCTGAGTTTTTAGGCCTGCCTTCTCTTTTGCTCTCCTGGGTCAGATACTGAATCTCATTCTTTTTCTTTCTTGGTTTATATCCTCATTTTACAGGAATATTTATTTAAGTAATTTCCTAAGGAAGAATTAGGGACAGAAAAATTTTCTGGACCCTTCCATGTCTAAAAATGTCTTTATTCTGAGCTCACTATTGACTCATACCTTGTTTAGAATAAAATTCTAGATTCAAGGTCATTTCCCTTTAAGCATGTGAAAGGAAGGAATTGCTGATGGTAAATCAGATGCCAGCATGATGATGCTTTTTCTTATGCAAGCTGTTTTTTTTTTTTTTTTTCCTTTTTATGCACTAACCCTGCCCCCAAACAAGTACCACGTTTTAGAATCTAATCTTTATTCCTGGTATTCTGAAATTTTGTAAGCATATTTGGATATGAATTTTGTTTTTAAAATCTTGCTTAGTACTCAGTGGGTCTTTTTCTTGTGCTTCTTTCATTTCTGCAAATTCTATTCTATTAATAGTTGCTAATTTCCTTTCAGCCATTCTCTCCATTCCTTATTTCTCAAATGCTGGTGCTCTTGGTTGAAACTTCTTTGTCTTTGATAGTTTTTGTTAATTATATGGTCTCTTCCATCATCATTTGAAATTTCTTGGCTTTATACCTACATATTTTATAGAATACTTTGTGGAAAATTCTTTTTTTTTAATTTAAAAAATTTTCTATTTCTCTCATTGCTTTCTTATAGCAATTTGCCTTTTCCTTCTAATTTTTTGGAAACAGTGACTTCTGAAATTTATGTGTAGTGGTGCCCTATTGAACTACCCAGGTACCTCTCCAATCTGGAAGCATTCATTCCCTCACTCCCTCAGTGTTTCTCGCTGAGTCCCTCCATGGGAATTATGCAGTCCCACTCTGCCCAGTGGCCTGAATCTAGTAACTGATCCATGGGGGTGGTTGGATAGGATTAGAACGCATAAAAGTTGGCCTCTTGCTTCAATCCTAGAAGTACCTGAATGGCCATCCCAGCTCTGAGCATTCCCTGAGACTGGCTAAGGCACCTCCTGCAACAGAATCACACTTCAGCCTCTACTTTTGTCCAAGCCTCCTGCCCACGCTTTTTCACTCCCTTCATTTAGGAACAAGTAAATCTTGCTCACAGCCTGTTTCCCAGGGAGCCTGGCCTAAGGCATTAAGTGAGGCTACTAATTTGAAGTTGTTGTTTTGATTCTTCTGTTTTCTAAATGATACTTGTTTTCTTCAAAGTCATGTGTGTGTGTGTGTGTGTGTGTGTGTGTGTGTGTGTGTGTGGTGTATTTAAACTCTGGAGCACTATTATAACATGGCCACATTTCTCCCTAGATTTTTTTTTTTTCAACAAAATATCTCCATTGTTGATGATCCCCTCTTATTTTCCTTGTAGTGTTAAATCAGCTTTTTCTTCCTTTCCATTCTGATAGTGTGATCTTCAGAGGAACAGTGGGCTTGTGCTCTCTCTTGAACATAGTCCTTTGACTTTGGTTTGACTTTTATTTTTTTATTTTATTTTATTTTATTTTATTTTTTAAAGATTTTATTTATTTGACAGAGAGAAACACAGCCAGAGAGGGAACACAAGCAGGAGGAGTGACAGAGGGAGAAGCAGGTTTCCCACCAAGCAGGGAACCCGATGTGGGACTTGATCCCGGGTCTCCGGGATGATGACCTGAGCCGAAAGCAGTTGCTTAACCAACTGAGCCACCCAGGCGCCCCTGGTTTGACTTTTAGTAGAATAGTCATGCTGCTAGTTGTCCTTTGGGGGAGTTGAATTTCAATTCTTGAGGTTGTAAAAATGCTACACTTTCCCAAATTTTGTACGGGTTAGCTGAGGAAGCTTTGAGATGTTAACAAGTATCTGGTATAATCTATTTTGGGTTTTGGGACCAAATGAATTATAGCTATTTAATTGTGTTTCTGATACTTATGTAATCAAATAATGACTGTGTCCCCTGCATCAGAGCCTGAATAAGGTGCTGTGAATAAGCAAAAAAAGGCAGAGTGAATTTATAGCCTAGTGGGAGAGACAAAAATAAAGGAGATAATTTCCCCTAAAATAGAAAATGCTTTTTAATAATATAAGCTAGATTGTATAGAGATGAAACTTATCGGGTACTTACTATGTGTGGGTTTCCTACAAGTGTTTTATATTTATTATCTAATTAACATTCACAACCAATTTATGATATAGGCCTTATTGTCTACCACATTTTGTGGATGTGGACACTGAGGCATTTTCCAGTAGGCTCACAGTTGGTAGGTGGGAAGTCAGGAAAGGAAACAGTCAACAAAACAAAGAGGGAACCCATGAAATGGGAGAAGATAATCGCAAGTGACACTATAGACAAAGGGCTGATATCCAAGATCTATAAAGAATTTCTCAAATTCAACACCCAACACATAGATAATCAAGTCAAAAAATGGGCAGAAGACATGAACAGACACTTCTTCATAGAAGACCTACAAATGGCTAACATACACATGAAAAAATGTTCATCATCAATAGTCATCAGGGAAACTCAAATCAAAACCACATTGAAATACTACCCTACTTAGAATGGCAAAAATTAAAAAGGCAAGAAACAACAAGTGTTGGAGCAGCTGTGGAGAAAGGGGAACCCTCTTACATTGTTGGTGGGAATGCAAGTTGTGCAACCGCTTTGGAAAACAGTGTGGAGATTCCTAAAAAAAATTAAAAATAGAGCTACTCTATGACCCTGCAATTGCATTATTGGGTATTTACCCCAAAGATACAGATATAGTGAAGAGAAGGGCCATATATACCCCAAGGTTCATAGCAGCAATGGCCACAATCGCCAAACTATGGAAAGAGCCAAGATGTCTGTCAACAGATGAATGGCTAAAGAAGATATGGTCCATATATACAATGGAATATTATGTCTCCATCAAAAAGGATGAATACCCAACTTTTGTATCAACATGGACAGGACTGGAGGAGATTATGCTGAGTGAAATAAGTCAAGCAGAGAAAGTCAATTATCATATGATTTCACTTACTTGTGGAATATAAGGAATAACATGGAGTACATTAGGAGAAGGAAGGGAAAAGTGAAGGGGGTGAAATCAAAGAGAGTGATGAACCACGAGAGACTGTGGACCCTGAGAAACAGGCTGAGGGTTTTAGAGGAGATGAGGGTGGAGGGAGGTGAGCCTGGTTGTGGGTTTTAAGGATGGCACGTGTTGCCTGGAGCACTGGGTGTTATACATAAACAAGGAATCTTGGAACACTATATCAAAAACTAATGATGTATTGTATGGTGACTAACATCATAACACAATAAAAATAATAGTAAAAAAATAACAAAAACCCCAAACAAAAACCAAATAAGCAAACAAAATCCAGGCTCTACTGCCCAGATTCTGATGACTTTTCAACTGGTTTCTCAAGAGAGAGGAGGGAGAAATAGGCAGAACACAGATGTCAGGACTCCTAACAGAACTGGAGGTGATATCCTGAGCCAGGTTTCATTTTGTTTTTGCAGAGAGAAGGAGAATTTGAAATTCCCAATGTAGAACCATGGTTCAGAAACTCTGCCATTGAACCAAATGCCTGATGCTCACAGTACTCAGATGGTGTGGCTATGTATGGAAAAAAAAAATCAAAAGATTTTACTGAATTTCTTGAAATAAACGATAATCTCACAAGTATATTCACATGTCCTATTACTTTCTTTTTTGTACCTTGTCTCTTTAAGGAGTGAGTAGTAAAGAAATATTTAAGGATAAAATATTCTACCCACCAAATTGTCAAAAATTAAATAGTTGGAAACGACAGAGTGTTAGTAAGGATTTGGAAATGTGGGAATTCATATACACTGCTGATGGGGGTGTAAATTCAAAGTAAAATAATTTAGCATGTCTTAGTAATTAGAATATGCTAATTTTTTTAACCAATCAAGATATTCTATACCTAGGTATACACCTTCAAGAAACTCTTGGATACAAACCCCGGAAGACACATAGAAGAATATTCACAGAAACTTGTTAACTTTTTTTTTTAAAGGAAAACCCTAGAAATGAGGCAAATGTCCATCAGAGATAGAATGGATTAACCAGTCATGATAAATTCATAAAATGAGATAAGAAACAGAAGTGAAAATAAAGGAACTGTCACCAAGATAATTGAATTTCAAAAACAAAACATTTAATGAAATAGCAAGCCTAGAATGTCATAACACACACACACACACACACACACACACACACACACACACGATTTTCTTTTTTTTTGGAGTTAAAGACAGGCAGAATTAAATAATTTTGTTGTATTGTGTAAACATGTGGTAAAACTATAAGGAAACACATGGGAAAGATGGAAACAAAATTCAAAATAAAAATTATCTGTTGAGGGGAGATGGGGTGTAGGATTAGAATAAGATACTCCAGCATGAAAAACATTGATAACATTTTAGTCCTTAAGCTGAGTGGTGGTGGGTGCACAGGTATTCCCTTTATTATTATTATTTTAAATACCATGTATATTTCATAATAGTCTTATATATACATGATATATGTTATATCAAATTGTAAAAAATAAAATATTTTTAAAATTAGTTTTAGATTTAGATTAAAAAGCTAATATTTACATGAGAAATTAATATAACCTTACTTAATACATTACTTAAAGTCATAATAGCAGAATTCCCTGAATTATTTCAGATATAAAGTGCAAACAGGCTTTCTACTTAAATGCAAAAGGAAGGGAAAACTACAAAGCTGGTAAAATTTTGTCCTTCCTAAAATGGAACTTAATCACTAAAGCCATCTGGATATCTGTGAAGTAAAATCCTCCACTGCCTTTGTTTTATTCTTCAAAATGTATGCTAAAAGAACAACTAGGAGTTAGTAGGCAGGGAAAGTGGGAAGTGCATTCCAGAAGGAAAGTGCAACATAGAAAGTGTTCTCTGATAACAGTCGTGATCTTGTTATCTAATGTGCTTTCCATGGCAGGTTTAACCTAAGATGGACAAATTTATAGTCATTTTGCTAAATCCCTAGATGTTTTAAGTAATGATAAGTGTCAAATGCATTTTTAGCACAGGCTGTTCATCTATTCATTAATCCACTCATTCATTTAACAAGTATTTGTGGAGCATTGACCAAGTGCTTGTCTTTGTGTTGGGCAAATGCTAATGAACAAGACAGGCATGGGCCCTGCCATGATGGAACTTACTGTTTGGAGGAAAAAATGGCCAGAGTATCCATCCATCACTCCTGATGCCTTGAAATGAGGGCTTTTTGCCATAGGGCTCTTTTTACATTGTCTATACACCCAGCCCTCAGAATTGTCTTGAAACATGTGAACTCCATGAGATTGTTTATAAATAGATCAGTCATGTTGGGAACAGGATGCATTATATGGTAGTCCTTTGGTCTAGAGGATGTTTTGGAAGGAATGACTCTGTTAAACAAGTATGTATAGCATTTACCAGGGTCTTTTATGTGTAAGTCACTGAGAAGAATTGAAAAATTCATCCAGTATAGAATTTGTCCTCAAATAGGCAACAGTTCTGGTGTCAAAGTCTGCCTACCCCCTACTATTTCTTCTTCTCAGCTTCTCACAGTTAAACCCACTGACCTCCTGTTGGGATACTGGAGCTCTAATCTTGTTCTCAGGCCCACTTCAATGTGAGAAATGGTCCTTCTTTCCTTGCTCTGATACTGTGCTATTTTTTGATGCTTACTATTAAGAAACTTTTCCCAAATTAGTGTGCAGTGATGTTCATTCTCTTCCCTTGTCACTCAAAGTTTCCCAAGAACTGAACAGACATCATTAATAAAGTTTTGTGTCTCTGGTATATTTTCTCCAACCTCACAACTATTCTAATATGACCATACTTGTTTTACAAATGAAGACAAGAAAACTCAGAGCTTGACTGATTTTCCACATGACTTAGCAGCCTGTCAATACTACAGGAAGTATATGACCCTCAGTTCTAATTTTGCCTCTCTTATAATTTTTTTTTTTTGCAGGGGACTCAAAAATCATGTCTCGATTTCTGTTTTTTTCTAGGCATTTCTTCACCCTCTTTTTCTGATTTCTGAGTCTCTGCTATAATAGTTCAAAGTTGGTTTGTCCATAGTTGGTAAGACAGGACTCCAGTGCCTAGCCCAATTTTCATTCTGCTTCCCACAATGCTGATGGATCTCCAGTTCTCCTTTGAGTTTTGGCAATGGAAGGAACCATCAAAGGGAAGTTCTACCTCATGCTCACTTTACATTATCCCCATGATATCATGAAACTAAGTTTTACTTCTTTTTCATCTCATAAAATCCCAGCCACATAAATATATGAAATCAAAGAAGGGGGGAGAATACCAAGAATGCATTATAGATAGGTCTTCCTAACCACTAAATGAAAAAAATAACAAGATGGTTGGAAGCTTAGCACTCCAGCAGAGTGAGTCCTGTGGCACTGACACACAGTGCAGGCCTTTCTCTCAGTATCCTATAATAAGGAACTACTGAAAGAACTCATGCATTCATAGTAATATTCACTTCTTTCATGCACGCATTCTACAAATATTTCTTGAATGACAACTGAGTGGCCAATATTATTCCAGACACAAAAGGTATAGCAGTAAACCTCAAGGACGAGACACATATCTTTGAGGTTCAAAGAGTCTAATGGTGGAAGACAGATAATATATAACTGGAAAAATCAATAATATAATGTTGTACTGATAAGAACAGTGATGAAAATAAAGCAGGGTTATGGACTATGAATTACTAGAGGAGAGAGATGTGGACAACTTCTTTCCTAGTCCCCTAATGATTTGAACCTCAAGAACCTATATTCAGAGTATTTAAGAATTTGTTGTAATATTCTTTTCTGGAATGTGAGCTGTCCTAACAACTTGCTTCTCATCAATAGAAATTGGTAAAGATGATGAGAAATCACTTCATGATTAGGTTTTAAGAATTTGCAACTTCTCTCTGACTAGCAGTCTCTCTCTATGGCTTTTTTTTTTTTTCAAGATTTTATTTTTTTATTTGACACAGAGAGAGAGAGTATAAGAGAGCACAAACAGGGGGAGCTGCAGAGGGAGAGGGAGAAGCAGGATCCCCACTGAGCAGGGACCCTGATATGGGCTCCATCCCAGGGTCCTGGGATCATGACCTAAGCCTAAGGCTGGTGCATAATGACTGAGCCACCCAGTCACCCCTCTCTATTGTTTTAATGAAGTCAACTGCATGTTGGAGAGGTCCATATGATAAGGGACTAAGGACAGCCTCTGATTCACAGCTGGGGAGGAACTGAGGTCCCAGTCTTGCAATCTGGCAAACCTCAAGAAACAGATTCTGCGAACAACTGAAAGGGGTTGGAAGCAGGTCCTTTGTGGATCGAACTTGTGGTTGAGAACCCAGCTCTGATCCACAACTTCACTGTAGAGAAACTTGGAAGCAGAGGTCCCACCTAAGCCTGCCTGCATGGATTCCAGACCCAGAATTATCCCACAGAAACTGTGACATCATAAATGTGCGTTGTTTTAACTGCCAAGCCTGTGGTAATATCATTATGCAGCAGTAACACTACTAAATTACTCCTTTATATGCTTAAAACTTCCAGGAGCCCCTTTTAAGTTGATTACAATAGGGTGAAGCTTGTCATTCATGTTGCACTGATACGTTATTGGGTTTGCAGTCTCTTTGTGATGATCATTGATTTTTGCCTTCTGAACTGGCATTGGATCACTTGGATCTTTTTCTAAAAAGTCATTTACCTAATTCATTGGTGCAAAATTTTATTAGTTGCTAAGAGAACCAGTTTTAAGGAGGTCTTTTTTTTTTTTTTTCAGTTTCCACGTTGGTTGGCTTTCTTTTTCAGAATTACAGGCTTATTGATGAATGGGTACCATTAATAATGTTTAAATGCACTAAGATATAACACCATGTCATATTCCATTTTTCTTTAAAACATTTAGGACTTATTGGGATTCTTGCTTTCAGAAAATTCCACGCTTACAGAAATAGTAATGGTGCTCATGTATCTAAAAGTCATACAGGGTCTATTGTGCTAGAGCCCCATGGGAGCCTACTAGAAGGGTTGTGCACATAGCCTATGGCTGAGAGATAGGTGTTGGTTTGTAGCTATTGCCATCTAAATATCTTTGGTACCATTTTCTAGAATGAGTTCAACATATGTGCTACCTCATAGCTTCCAGGCTCAGCATCGACCAGAAAATCTTCAGTGGAAACAGCTGGGCCTTCATCTGCTCTGTACTTACAAGCTGGATGCTGGAGGATGGGAAAAAGCCATCCAGGAGGATGAGAAGGGTGGTGAACAACAGCAACAAGACCATATTTACCTTGGAGGAAGGAAGGAGAAGAGACAGGCTAGCCCAAGGGTCAGTTTGGGTAAAAGTTCTCTCCAGCTCAATTCTTCTGTTCTGGGAGATGCTCAGAAATTGGAATATGGAGTTGGTGCTTTCTCTTCTTGCACCTTCCAGCTCTGTGGGGATTCTCTGTCAAAAAGCATGGATTCCTTTTCCCCAAATGCTGTACTTTTCCCTTTGTGGATTGATGAAGTCACAACTCCAGCCATTCCCTCTTGGAAAGAGAAGGTTAATATCATGTGTATGTTACTCCAAGGAAAGATTTTAGCAGCTATCTCCTGCCACCCCCTGTGCCCTCCCTTTGGTCAGAGTGTGCTGCCCACCTGGGTCAAGTATCTGACCCCCAGAGAGCAGCAGTGGAAGGACATAAAAGGCTGGCACCCTCTTAATGGGAGGGCATATGACCCATCGTATCCTGGCACCCAGATCTCCGACCAACCTGCATCAGTATTCTATAGGAAATATAGAATAAGAACCTTTCCATCAAAATGTAGTCTGCATGATCATCCACCTTCTAGGCACTGGTAAGCAAAAATAGAGATCAAACCAAGTTGCTGCACAGTCTTCATACAACAAGAAAACTCTAGGATTGACTACTACCCTTGGCAACTTGTTGTCTTAAGCAGGATGTAACAAGGAAGATACCCAGACGCTGAAAGTGCTTGTAAGAGACTATGGTTCACAAAGAAATTTACTACTATTGCTGTAAATATACAAGACACTCTGACCAGAGCAAAGGTCATCATTTGGGACTGCCTCAAATGATATCTTATTTCTCTTTCCTTGGATTCTTTTATGTGATGCCCACAAGCTTTCTTTTTATGGATAGGTGATGGATAGATAGATAGATAGATAGATAGATAGATAGATAGATAATTGATAGATGATAGATAGATAGATCACAATGAATCCATCTCTATAGTTTTTTTCATCTCTATAGTTTTTGAAAACACATGCTTTCTTCAAATATTAGAAGTCTTGTTTTTTAAAGAATAAGCATTTTATGGCTAGAACTAGCAAAGATTTGGAAGTTAAAATATCTGTGTTGGTAAGGAGTGACAGTTTGACTCTTGACTTCTACCCTTGAGTTGCCCCAATTGCTCTGAACCTCAATTTTTTAATCTGTTAAATAGCATTAGTAACATCATCCCTGTGACTTTATGTACAATTTCCTCATTTTATTCATCTGTAAAGTGAGAAAATCAGAATTTCTTAAAGGGATTTTTAAGAATGAGAAGAAATGCCCCATGCTGAGGTGGCACCATTAGAACAATGCTTCATCCATAGAAAGCATGCAGTAAATATGAACTATTATTATAATCTCACAGTAATATTATCTTAAAATCATCTTATGTCACCTTTAAAATGATGTGAGTCCTATGCCATGACTTGTTACATGATATAAGCATAGTGATAGTTGTGCATATTTATTGTTTTTGGTGCTAAACAATTTAATGTCTTCTAGTTTACTATTTTTAGGGAGAAAGGTTAGATGCTCTACTCATTTCACATACAAAAGTAAATTCATGATGGATCAAGTATCAAAATACAAAAATAAGAAAACATGAAAGAGCTGGAGGAAAATACCAGGGATTATGTATTATATTTGACATAGGAAGCATCTTCACCATCATGAAAAAGGCCAAAACAATAAAATAAAAATCCACTTAATTATACTACATGAATGTATATGACAGAGGATTACATAGTAAAAGACTAATTGCAAGTGGAGAAAAATTTTCTAAAAATATATAATAGAATAAAAAGTAATATCCATAAATATATAAAGTCTATCTATAGATCAGTTAAGGAGAAATGAATACTCAAATAGACAATGCACAAAGGATACAATATATGTTTTATATTAGTAAAAATACAAAGCTCAACAAATCAATAATGAGCAATGTACATTAAAAGATACATACATTTTTGCATATGAAATTAGCAATCATTTAAAAGATTGGTGAGGTGGTATCTTATCATTTTTTATTTGTATTTCCCTGATGGCAAGTTATGTCGAGCATTTTTTGATGTGTTTGTTGGCCATTTGTATGTCTTCTTTGGAGAAATGTCTGTTTATGTCTTCTGTCCTTGTCTTGACTAGATTATTTGTTTTTTGGGTGTCAAGTTTGATAAGTTCTTTATTGATCTTGGATACCAGCCATTTGGAAGGCATGTGATGTGATGAGCACTGGGTGTTATAGGCAACTAATGAATCATTGAACATTACATCAAAAACTAATGATATATTCTATGTTGGCTAATTGAATTTAAATGAAAAAAGAAAAAAATTAATTATTTTTAGCTTTAAGAAAATAAAAATTTAAATTAAATTTAAAAAAAGATCAGTGATACCAAATTTCAATCAGAAGATGGGAAAACAGGCATTGTCCACACTCTAGTATGAATATGTGTTTATATCCTTCTAGAGGACCATTTGGCAGTATATATGAGACTTAAGAATTTCTATGCTTTTTGATTCAGAAAATCCATTTCTAGGAAATGTTTCTTACCAAATTATTTGTACAAGTTGGCAAAGATATTTGTGTAGTAATAATGATCATTGAAGAACTGGATTTTAGTAACAGAGAATGATAATCACCTCACACTTAATTTCTGTCTTATGACATTGGTTACAAGGTCAGCCCTGTCTGGTGTGTGAAAAGACTAGACAAGGGTATAGAAAGCTATCTCTTGAAAAGGGTGTTCTCTCATTGGTTCTGGTTACCATAATATAGCCTCTGGTTCCTCTGCTCCTGACAGAGGTATGTGAGTCTTGACTTTCATGTGGCATGTTGGGACCCTGTGAACACCAACTTGACTCTGAGCAATTTGAGTTCTCAGTACCGACTTTTCATTGCAACCATGGGAGTAAATATACTTATCCTTTGGCCTCATTCCTAGGTATTCATACCTAATTGGTTTGAGGTTGAGCTCGGGCATGGATAATTTTTAAAAATCCCACCTAGTGAAATGGTTCATCTCAAAACACATCTTCAGCCAAGCTCTGAGTCAGGAGGCATCTTTTATTTTTTTATTTTTTTATTTTTAGTTTTTATTTTTATTTTTTAAAGATTTTATTTATTTATTTGACATAGAGAAACACAGCGAGAGAGGAAACACAAGCAGGGGGAGTGAGAGAGGGAGAAGCAGGCTTCCTGCTGAGCAGGGAGCCCGATGTGGGGCTCGATCCCTGGTCTCCGGGACTGTGACCTGAGCCAAAGGCAGTCGCTTAAGCAACTGAGCCACCCAGGCACCCCAGGAGGCACCTTTTAGATGAGGAGAACTGTTGTTTCTTCCAACCTGTTTTCTATGTCTAAAGCAGCTGAGGTCACCCTCTAACTCCCCAGACCTCTTCACCTCCTCAAGCAGGTGACCTGCTGCAAATAGTCTTCATTACAAGCAGCCATGTGAATCCACGTTGCTGTGTGAACCGATATATGCAATCACTGGGGCAGAACATTTCAGAAGGAACCCAGACCATTAATTAAGAGGTTTCTCAGCAGGCAACATCATCATGGGAGAAAGAAGGTGATTTATTTTGCAGAGGTGCTTTGTCAGCTTTTCTATCAGCATAAAAACCAGTTAGCACAAATTAACAAATTGGCAGAAGCAAATGGTGCAGAAAACCAGAACAGAGAAACATCAAGAGGCTTTAGTTGTTGACAAAAAATATATAGTTTTTAGTACAATACATAAAGTACAAATACATATAGTGTATATATATATATATTTATGTATAAATATATATATATACATATAATACATAGTACAAAATAACTCACCCTCTAGGGAGGAAGTGACAACATTATTTTTTTCTAACCATTTCTCAATGACTGTTGGTAAGAAGTCTAGAAAATAGAATTCTAGCCTCTATGCTTCTAACATGCAGTGTGACCTTAAAAGTTGCTATGTTTTTGAGCTTTTTTCTTTCACATCTAAATTGGGGATAAGGTGAAGTAGGTATTTTCCAAAATTTGTTCTTATTCAAAAATACAATATTCATGCAGCCTGGGATAGAACTGCAAAATTGGAATTCATTTTGCATGTGAATTTAGGGTCCGAAGGCTTGCTAAGGACTGTCATCTGCATTCTATGAAAGTGGCACCTCCAAATCGGACAGAGATAGGCCATCATGTGGGATCTGGGGAGGCTCCCAAGTGTTTAGGGGACCTGAGTTCAAACACATCCACCTGAGCTTGCTGGGTTCTTAATGGTCAACCTATAGGCAACCTCCTTGGGGAAGGGACTCAGGAGCTGGGGTCATCTTGCATAAGAACCAGTGGGCTCTAAAAACCTAGCGGTGGTCTCCACCACATTGACTACCTGGAAAACAGATAAATCTACTGGACATAAACTAACAGAAGTTGAAGCATTGCCAAATCCAACACAACTAAACTGATCCTTATTCCCACAATGTTCAGAGCTAAAATGATCTCGATCATGACAAAACCAAGCAGTATTAGCATGTACTAAACCTCTCATTTCAGATTCATCTAATCTCTTGGGCAGCAGAGTAGAAATATAAAATAGCTTCACTTTGTACAAGGAGATTGAAACACTAGAGAACCCATCTTTTGTTTCCATAAATCTCTAAATACTGTTATGAAACCTGACCCTTCTTGGCTTCCCTGAAGCAGCCTGATTTTATCACTCAGAAACTAAAAACTCTGGGACAAAAGGTCTACCAGATCTATGATCTCATCTAGAAGGTCTTAGCATACTGTCTAACAATAACCTAAAGTTAATGATTTTGGAATAACCTGGTGGATGATTTATGGATAGAAAAAAATGTTCAGAGTTTCTTTCATACTTTCTGACATTTCACCTTTGCCCCATGAATAGCCATGCTACTGTTGCTGTATCAGCATGGATGGCATCCTGGTTGAGGATGCAGACTCTGGGAAGAGGTAGCCTATTCAAATTCCAGTCTGTTCTTTCTTAGCTGTGTAACGATGGGCAAGTTGTTCAATGATTCTGAGCCTCAGTTTTCTCTTATTTAAATTGGGAGTGAGCTGTAATAATGCCAACTTCACAGAATATGGTAAAGATGAAATACAAGACTCCTATAATAGTGCCCTAATACATAGAACCAGAAAAAGCCAAAGTAAAAAGAAACTGTTTCTTGCTAGGTCAGACAGCAGCTATAAAATCCCACACGACCCTCTTTTTGAGTGGTTAAGAATCCTCCAGACCTGCTTTGTTACTCTGGGGAGATCCAATTGTAAAATCACCTTTGCCTCATGATGTAATTCCTAGTTAATCTGTTTTTCCTGATACAGTGGTGAAAAGCAACCAAGCCAGAACCAATCCCCTCTTTCTTTAGATTTTCCTCTAATCCTGCCTTAGGAAACTTGATGTTTCAAAAGATGCTCCCTCCTTCCTCCTTTCAAGGGACATTGCACGGTTCCTCTGGATCGCCCTCTCATGCACGGTTCCTCTGGATCGCCCTCTATGAGAGTGCTGAATTAATAAATCTGATCCAGCAGATGGCAGATCTGTGCCTGTTGGTCTTTGCCTGATAAGCCTTTGGCTTTGCTGTTGTAGTGGTAGTAGTAACAGTCAGGGGGTCAGGGACTGAGAGATGCCATTGCAATATTCCAGAGATTTTATTCACTTATTCCTTACTTAAGTCCAACACAGATTGTGTGTGCATGAGTGTGTGTGTGTGGGGGGGGGTTGGGAGATGGGATGGAGAGAATCATAAATTTTGTTCATGAATATGTTACTTGTATGTTACCTTGCAAAATTTAGGGATTCACAAATAAGAAGTCAGCCATCTTCAGTTTGATACTAGGTAAAGAAGGTCATTGGCAACCATCTCTAGGGAGAAAAAGAACCACCAAAAAGATGGATTTTTTTTTTTAAAGGGAAAAATGAAAGAAAAAAAAATGGCCTTTATATCCAGCAAAAAAATGTTTGTGAAACTTCTGTCCTGAGGTCAGTGCGGGCAAATAGGCTGGAGTCAGAGCTAGGATTTCTGCCACAGGCATCCTGTGGCCTGGCTGGGAGGGGAAGGCCCACCCCCATAGAAAGCTTCAGTGACTCCGAGCAAACCTAGGTAACCAACTGCCAAGATGTAGGTCAATATGACCTTCGTAGGAGGGTATTGGCAACTTTTCCCCAAAAATAATATCGACAGTCTGCCCAGAAAAATCAATATTTCCATCTTGATGTGGAAAAGCACATTCACATGTCAATATAAAAAGAGAGGAAAAAAAAAAGAGTGGGAGTAAAGAGACAGGATACAACCTCCTCTTTGTGAGTCCTACCACTTTTGGAAGAGACACACTACACGACATTCTATAGGTGTGAATGTCATAGTGTTCTGGAAGGGAGAAAGGCTTTGGGAAGAAACAGGCCTTAAAATGGCCTTTGAAAGATGCATAGATTGGGAAGGGCATTCTAATTTGGGGGAATATGAAGAAGAACGGTATGAAAAGGGGTGGGTGTGTAACAGTGCCAATTCTCTAATCAGTAACTAGCCCTCTTTGAAAAAATTGGGCAACACCTTACATAAAATTTTGGCCAGATTTTTTTTTTTTTTTTTGAGAGGGAGAGACCAGGCAGGGAATGGGCAGAGGGAGAGAGAGAATCCTAAGCAGGCTCCATACCCACTGCAGAGCCTGACACGGGGCTCGATCTCACAACCCAGAGCTGAAATCAAGAGTCGGACACTTAACGCACTGAATCATCCAGGTGCCAGGAGATATTTTTGTTGTTGTTTTTTAAAGCCCAGGTCTGGCTTCATATCTGATTCCAAAGCAGATTTCCAGTGGAACGGCAACAGAAATATTTTATATCTGTGCTATCAAGCATGGTGACCATGTGGCTACTGAGCCCTGATAATGTGTCAAAGAATTGAATTTTTACTTTAATTTTGATTAATTAAAATTTGTTTATACAAGCATGTATTGTTACAGAATGCAGACTGGATCTTGGCCAAAAAAACCCAAGAGGCACTCAGGGACCTTGGAGGATTGGAGATTTATTTCATGCTAGCGGGCTCAGAAGAGAGTAATCTCTCAAAGCCTGAGCCCTGAGCACAAATAAAGTGGGTATCTTACACACTTGAACTTCCATATCTGTGCCGCTCTTGAGGCTGTGACTGGAGAGGCTAGAGGAAAGCCTGGAATGGTCCTGGGGCGGGGACTGGGATTGGTCAGCTGGATTGATCATCCACTTCAGAACACAGATTTTCCTTATCAGTATGACTCGTGGCTACCACGTTGGACAACTCAAGAAAGGATTGAGTGACTTCTGAATTCTTTCGTAGAATGTTGCATTAACTTAATGAGTTTCCTCTTATTGAAAGCAGTACCCAGGAATATAATATTTGTATAAATCATGTTCACCATTTTTGCTACGAATTAAAGACAACACGAGCTGCCAAATTCAGAACTCATTTGGGTTGAATGTTTCCAATTTCTGGCTTCTGCTGCACCCAAAGTTAATTGCTAGGTAAAATAAATAAGCAAACCAAACCAAACAAAAAACCAAACCAACAAACACACTTTAGAAAACAGTGATTGAGTTCCTTGGGATGGTGTCTCTTGATACAGGTGATCATTTGTGTACTTATTTCTGTTTTCAAGTCTCAGATCTAAATCCATTTTAGCAACTGAATAATTTATTACCTGTTTGATTTTCAGTTATTCAATAATTTAGTCATTGAAAAGATTATTCATTAAAAGAAGTAGTCAAGATACGTTATTTTTGAAGAATACAAATCCTGTCCCAAGCTTGGTTAAATTCTGATGTTCTGTTTTGCTTTGAGATGGAAAACACTTGTTTTTTCCACATTTATTAAGTTGTTTAGTTTGGGGGGTGTAAGTTGAGTCAGGACCTGTGTTTGGGAACTATTGAAGCGGCAGCCTGTGGTGTAACAAGAGGCCCTTATGACTGTATGCAGACAATCAAGATTGGCCTGGTCTGGAAACTCCTCCTCCTCTCCCCGCTATCTTCTAAGTGTCCAGGCTGCCGTTTTGCAATC
Source organism: Spilogale gracilis (assembly GCA_004023965.1). NCBI lineage: Eukaryota > Metazoa > Chordata > Mammalia > Carnivora > Mephitidae > Spilogale > Spilogale gracilis. The sequence continues at coordinate 28,650 of PITA01007126.1, forward strand.
TTGCTCCTGTCTCTGTAAATGTTAGACTAGATTGTAATTTTGACCTGATACACCTAAATAAAAGTATGACCAGAAGGACCCACCGTTTACTTTTCCACCCGGCCTAGTTTTGCAAGCCAGATTCCGATATACATCACTGGGACTAAAGATGTTTCTTTTCCACACGTGAGGTATAATTTGCTTCTGATTGTATTTTTTTCTGAGAAAAAACTATGTAACTATGTAAAAAACTAGTAACTATAAAAGGTATGTTTTCCTAAATGACACATTATTGATTATGACTCATCTTCTCTGGGATTAAAATAAGAGAGAGGCTGAGCAAGGCAAATGAGACTTTAGCCAAAAATACAGTATTGATAACTCCTTAGAAATCCAGATTTCTCAATTCTTAAGTATATTATTAATAAAATCCAGGATTATCTTGAATTTAATTAAACTAAATTTTCACAAAAATTTCTTTTTGTATTCTAAAAAAAAAAAGGAGGTCTTCTACCACATAGATTTTTCTTAGTTTTGTTTTTAAAGCCAGTTCGTCTTATGTGAAAAATGAAGAGATATATTAGAAATGACTCCCTCTCTAAGAAATCTATAATCTAGTTGGGCATGACAGTTTATATGATGGTTTCTATGCTTCCACAATTGCTCTGTGACTCTTTGTCAAATTTTATTTTGATGAGCTTTTCCCCCCTACATTAGATTTGGCAGAGCTGTGCATCTAAATTTTGTTGTTTTTTCTCTTTTCTTTTCTTCTTTTTAAATTCTACTTTTAAGTAATCTCTATACCCAGTGTGGGGTTTGAACTTAAAACCACAAGATCAAACAAGAGTCCCATGCCACACCAGCTGAGCCAGCCAGGTGCCCTTATTTTTCATTAGTTTTCAAAGAACAGTTCCTGTTTTTTTTTTAAATTAACTTTATTATTTTTAATTTATTGATTTTACATTATTTAAAATTTTAGAAAAAATTTCTGTGTCTCCTAAGACTTCAATTACTTATTACATTTATTTAACTTATCCATGGTAGTTGTAGTGATTATGGCTTCTTCAACTTAACATGTAGCTTCTTTCTTTCTATTTTGTTTCTTTCCCTCCTTCTCTCTCTCCTGCCTCCTTATTTTTCTTTTTTGCCCTTTCTAATACTATGTTTACCTATAAGGATAGTTTAAATTCTAGCATATAAGTTTAGAAGAATAATATTTTTAAATTTCACATATGAATGAGATCATATGGTGTATGTCATTCTCTGACTTATTTTGCTTAAAATAATACCTTCTAGCTCCATTCAAGTCATTGTAAATGGCAAGATTTCATTCTTTTTGATGACTAATATATATATTGTGGGTACACACACACACACACACACACCCCACATCTCCTTTATCCACTCATTGGTTGTTGGGCATTTGGGCTCTCTCCATAGTTTGGCTGTTATCCATAATGCTGCTATAAATATCAGGAGTGCATATGTCCCTTTGAATCAATTTAAGAAACAAAACAAATCAACATGGGTGCAAAAAAGAGAGGCAAACCAAGAAGCAGGCTTTTAAGCATAGAGAAAAAAACAGGGTTACTGAAGGCAGGGTAGGGAATGAATTAAACAGGTGATGGGGATTTAGAAGGACACTCGTGATTGAGCACTGAGTGTTGTATGTAAGGGTTAAATCACCAAATTCTATACCTGAAACTAATATTACACTTTATGTTGACTAACTGGAAGAGAAAAAAATTTCTCTTTAATTTTTCTAAATTATTTATTATTGTATACTGCATATCCTCTTTGGCCTAATAATAACTGATAGGGATATTTTAATATTTCTCAGCACTTAGATTTTTATTTAAAATTTGTTTGAATGCAGTGCTAGAATATGGTCTCCACCATACCCATCTATAGGAATTTATTGAGGTCTGTTTCTGTTTTCCAGTTAGTATCCAATCATTTTTTCAAACGATTTAATCTATACTTACTTAATTAATTAATTAATAGAGAGTGTGAGCAAGGAAGTGGCATAAGGAGAGAGAGGAAGAGAATCCCAAGAGTACTCTTCACTGAGCGTAAAGCTAAATGTGGGACTTGATCTCACGACTCTGAGAACATGACCTGAGCCAAAAGCAAGAGTTGCCCACCCAGGCTCCCCTAGTCAAGCAATTTTTATAAATAGTCCATTGACACTTAAAAAGGATGTATATTTTTAATAAAGTACTGCATTTAATAAGTACCTATTGATTAAATCTTACAATTTATTTCAAATTATTGACAATCATGTCATGCAACATGAGTCACATATAAAAATCTTCCTCAATATGTATGTTTTAGTTCATTTTTTATATATTTCAAAACTATGCTATTCTCACAGGGAAGTTTATGATTCATATCTCTGTTGTAAATGGAACCAACAACTAACATTAATTTACCCTTTCTGCTCTATCACTTTTTATCTTAAATTCTATTGAAACTTGTTCACCACTACTGTTTTCCCTATATTTCCTATTACATATCTATATTTGCATTTTAACTTTCTCATAAAATTTAAATGTCCTGGGTAAGCAACATTATTTTTAATTAAATGTGACATATTTGGTTTTTAAAATAGAATTAAACTACTTAAACTGTTATAATTCCTGACATGTTTGATCTTGTTTTAATCCTTTTGCCTTTGCTTTCTGATGTTCAGGTTTTCTTTTCGATGCTTATTTTTCTTGATAATTTTATGATTTCATTTGTTTTTAGTTATCTTAATAATTTAAATGGTAGAATAATATTTCAAAATAATTTTTGAAATAATTATATAACAAAATAATCTAAGTTTCTTAAAATAGTTGTATAAACTCTTTCTTTGAAGGAAGAGGAGTATAAATAAATCCAGAAAATGAGCAAATATGTAACCAGGGAAATAGATACCAGTATAATTTCCATTCAAAGTCCCTTTTCTTTGACTTCAGGATTTTACAATTTGGATCCAGAGTATTCTTTGTGAAATAGATAAATACACATATAAAAAATACATGAATATATAATAGATGCATACACATTTACATAGGCAGTCTGCTCTTTGCATGGTGGTGTGGGACTATAAATATAAAAATGTCCATGCAAGCTGAAACTCTGCAAAATTATCATAATAAACAATGGGGGAAATTATGATTCTTCCATGGCCTCTAAAATTTTTGACAAAGCATAAATCTTACTGTTGGTTATAAACGTGCAAGGAAATTTAAAAATAGTAAAATTAATATTTATTTATTACGTGATAGTTAAAAAAAAAACAGCTTTCCTGAGCTATAACTCACATACCATAGACCTCACCCTTTTAAAATGTCCAATTAAAAATAGAGCTACCCTATGACCCAGCAATTGCACTTCTAGGTATTTACCCCAAAGATACAGATGTAGTGAAAAGAAGGGCCATATGTATCCCAAAGTTCATAGAAGCAATATCCACAATAGCCAAACTGTGGAAAGAGCCAAGAAGTCCTTCCATAGATGAATGGCTAAAGAAGATATGGTCCATATATACAATGGAATATTATGTCTCCATCAGAAAGGATGAATACCCAACTTTTGCATCTACATGGATGGGACTGGAGGAGATTATGCTGAGTGAAATAAATCAAGCAGAGAAAGTCAGTTATCATATTGTTTCACTTACTTGTAGAGCATAAGGAATAGCATGGAGGACATTAGGAGAAGGAAAGAAAAAGTGAATTGGGGGAAATCGGAGGGGGAGATGAACCATGAGAGACTGTGACTCTGAGAAACAAACTGAGGGTTTGGGAGGGGAGGGGAAGGGGGGATGGATGATCCTGATGGTGGGTATTAAGGAGGGCACAGGTTGCATGGAGCATTGGGTGTGGTATATAAACAACTAATTTTGGAACACTGAAAAAATAAAATTAAATAAAAAATAAAAATAAATGTCCAGTCCACTGGTTTTTAGTATATTCAGAGTTGTGCAATCATCACCAACTATTTCATTTCAGAACATTTCCTCACTGCAAAAGAAACCCCATTCCCATTAGCAGTTAATCCTCATTCCTCTCTCCTCTCAACCTCTGGCAACCACTAATTGACTTTCTGTCTGTACTGAATTGTTTACACCAGACCTCATAATGGAATCAGACAGTTGCAACTGACTTCTTTTACACAGCGGCATCATGTTTTCAAGGTCCGGCCACATTGTAGAGTGGATCAGTATTTCGTTCCTTCTTATGGCCAAGTAATATTTCACTGCATGGATACACTCCCCTTCTCTTTATCTGTTTATTAGTTGATGGACCCTTGGGTTGTTTCTACTTCTTGGAAATTATGAATAATGTTTCTATGAACATTAGTGTAGCCATTTTTGTGTGGACATGTTTTCAGTTCTGTTGAGTGTATCCATGGAGTGAAATCACTGGGTCATGTGGTGTCCCCATGTTTAACATTTTAAGGATCTGCCAAACTGTTTTCCAAACTGCCTACATGGTTTTACATTCCTATCAGCAATGAATGAGAATTCTGATTTCTCCACATCCTTACCAGCCCTTGTTATTAAAGACAACTATGTCCTTACTGATTTTCTGCCTTCTGGGTCTGTCTATTTTTGATAGGAGTGTTTTGAAGTCGCCAACTATAACAGTAGATCTTTTCAGTTCTGCCAGTTTTGGCCTCCCATACTTTGATGTCTTGTTGCAGGTGTATATTCATTAATGATTATTATGTCTTCTTGGACATAAAACCCTTTTATCAGTTTGTTATGCCTCTCTTAATTCTAATAAATTTCCTTGCCTCAGTTTTTTTCTCTGAAATTATATGGCTGTTCTTGCTTTATTTGATTAGTACGGAATGGTATATCTTACATTTAGAGTGGGTTTCCTATAGACAACATATGGTCGAGTCTTGTTTTGATGCACTCTGACCATCACTGTCTTTTAATTGTTGCATTTAGACTCTTGCTGTTAAAAATGATTATTGATATATTCTCCCTATTTGCTGTCATCTCCTTTTTGCTGCTTTTGCTTTTTTCCTTTTTTTGTTTTACACACATTTCCTGCCTTTTATGGTTTTACATATTTTATGATTCCATTTTCTGTTCTTAGCATCAGTTATACTATTTTTTTTTTTACTTTTTTAAATGCTTTCCCTAGAATTTGCAATACATATTTACAACTAATCCATGACCACTTTAAAATAGCACTATATTCCTTCATGGTAGTGTAAGTACCTTATAATAGAATAATCTTAATTTCTCCCTCCTGTCCCTTATATCATTGCTGTCAATCCATTCCATGTCATTTATAGATAAATGAAAAAATATATCACATCTATAGTATATATATTTATACATATTTTATTTATTTATACATAAGCACATATACTTGAATATATTATTGCTATTATTATTTTGGAAAAACTATTATCTGTTAAATCAATTAAGAATAAGAAAAATAAACATTTTAAATTTACTTTCACTTATTCCTTCTTTGATGCTCCCCTTTTCGAATGCGGATCTCATGTTCCTTCTCTCTAAACAACTCCTTTTAACATTTCTTGAAAGGCAGGTCAATGGACAACAAATCTCAAGTTTTACCTCTCTTAGAAAGTATGTTTTTCTCTGACTTCTTTCAGGAGTTTTTCTTCACCTTTGATTTTCTATAGTTTGAAAATGGTATACTTAGGTGTAGTTTTTATTTTGATTTTTATTTACTTAATTTGCATTTGCCCTGCTTGGTGTTTTATGAAATTACTGGATCTGCAGTTTGGCATAATTTTTGCTTTCTTCTTTTTTCCTTCTCTTTCTTCTCCTTCTTCTCCTAGTATCCCCATTATGCATATACTACACCTTTTGTAGTTATTCTATAGTTCTTGAACATTGGATATTTTGTTCAGTTTGGGAGGTTACTTTTATGATATTGTCAAGCTTCGAGATTCTTTCCTTAGCCATGTCCCATCTACTCACTAACTCTATCAAAAGCATTCTTCATTTATGTTTCAGTATTTTTGATCTCCAGACTTGCTCTTTAATTCTTAGAATTTCCATCTCTCCGCTTCCATTGCCCATCTGTTGTACCATGAAGTCCATTTCTCCACTGGAGCCCTTTTAGTGTATTAATCAAAGTCTGAGTCTGGTCCCGAAGCATGCTTTAAGCTGTTTTTTTTTTTTCCCTAATAGCAATCATAATATTTCCTTTCTGGCAAGAAAACATTGGTCAAATCCTTATGAACAGTTATACATTTTCTACCCTGACAGAAGGTTTACTTTCCTTCATTTTGTTGTTAGTTACTATGGCTTTCGCTGCTATTACTAACAAGTGGTTTTACTTTCCTCTCATGCCTGCCTGCGGGCTGTTATAAACTACAGAATAGAAATGGAATCTACAATGACAATGGACAGTTTTAGAATCTTGTGGAAAAAACTATGTCAGGTACTCTTAACTACTTACAATTCAAGGAATAGTCTTCGGTGTGGGTTTTAAACTGACATTGCTTAAGCAGTTGTCACACAGCACCAGGGGACAAGTCATATTTTCAGACCTATTTAGCATCTAGAACCAGAAAACTTTATGAAAGCAGACTAACTAAAGTTCCAGCAGAATCAAATGAATTGATGATGGCAAGCTAATTGTGGTTGTCCTGGAATTTTGTCAGTATTACCTCTAATGCTCTGTTTTTTAAATGTATGGGAACATGAGGATGCCTTTTAGACTTTTTGATTTATCATGAACCCTCAAATTATTAGGCTAAGATTTTATAACAGAAATAAAAAAACTTTTAAATGATCTTGTCTTCTTTGTATCCAGTAAGAATTTATGAAAATATATTTTTACTGAGTCTCTTTACTTTCAATGGCAAAATAGTTATAATTAAATATTCAATGAGAATCTTATTTTGCAATCCGGGCTGTGCCTGGGGAGTTATGTCTAAGCAAAAATCTAATTTGTTCAGATATGATAAACCCATCACTAAGGAATAAGATTATATTTTATTCTTTCCAGGAATTTAGGGTCAGCCTCTTTGTGACCAAGAGATTATTTGCTTATTCCCTTATATACTTTAGAAACTACTTCTTAAGAAGAAATGTTCAGGACTTAATAACAAGTCAAAAGGATGACTTCATATTCTTTCAAAATCACAGAGTATTTGTGTCCTTGAGCATCTTTTTTATGTGTCTATTGGCTATTTGTATGTCTTCTTTGGAGAAATGCCTATCTGGGTTGTCCATCTGTTTTTAAATTGGATTGTTTGTTTTTGTGATATTGAGTTGTGTGAATGATTTACATATTTCAGATATTAACCCCATGCCAGTTATATCATTTGAAAATCTCTTCTGCCATTTAGTAGGTTGCGTTTTCATTTCAATCATTTTTTTTTTTTTGGCTGTTCAAAAGCCTTCTGGTTTGAGATAGTCCCATTTGCTTATTTAGTGTCCATTTTAATCTCAACTTTCCCCTAACTCAACCCCTTATGAGTTTCTATTCATGTTTTATAAAAGCCATGTTTCCTTTTATTTTACTGAGATGGCAAATATATTCTATGACATGTTCTGTTTATTATAGTTTTTTTTTCCCCTGAGGTTTGATTTTATTCTCAATTTTCAGGATATTTCTCTCATTTTTTGGTGTTACAGAGTGATTTTATATGCTCCATATTGGCATTATCTCTTTGGTTTTCTCATCTGTCAATGAGAACAGGTCTCCACACCCACAGTTTGCCTATTTGAAAGAAGCATAGTTTTTTTTTTTTTTCTTGCCTTATCTGTGCACTTGGATGTTTATAGATCCTAGGATAGCTCTAAGTCCTATTTTTTAATTTAATTTTATTTTTTCAGTGTTCCAAGATTCATTGTTTATGCCCCACACCCAGTGCTCCATGCAATACGTGCCCTCAGTACCCACCGCCAGGCTTTCCCATTCCCCCACCCCCTTCCCTCCAAGACCCTCAGTTTCTGAGTCCAAAGTCCAAAGTCTCTCATGTTTTGTTTCTCTCCCCAAATTACCCTACTTCCCATTTCCTTTCCTTCTCCTACTGTCCTATTTTTGAATTAATGTGCAAAGCTCCTAGCCAAATTTTAGTTTCTGATCATTTTTCATTTTCTGCACTTCTGATAGACTGCCTACACGGCCTAATTTTCTTACTCTCGAAAATAATGTTTATCTCCGGGGGCAGGCTTTCCAAATTTGACCGCTCATTAGGATCTTTTGAAAAACTTTAAAAGCATATAGCTTCTTGGATTCTATCTCCTTTTCTGGATTTCAATTTCTGAAGGTAGGATCTGGAACTCGTATTTCTTAAAGGCTTCCCAGTGGAGCTGGTGCCTCACCCTATACTTGAGAATAGCTAAGTGTATCTGCAACAATTTATAGCTCTGCTTTAACCTATGACTTTTGGCCTTACATCAAGAGTTCACCTACAGCACTCTTCTGGTCATGACCCAAGCTATTATTTCTTCTACCACAGACCTTCTTGCCCAGAAGATTTGCAATCTGTGAATGAATATGGGTCCTAATGGGATTGGGGTGGGGGAGAAGGAATAAATTCTCTTGAAAAGAAGAAAGACCTATGCTATAAGGGATCAGTTATCTGACTTTCAGATTTACATAAGTAAGACCAACAGGGGAGGTTTGAATTATCTTCGTTTCTACATCCTAGCTGACCAAATGGAACTGTTCCAGAATATGGGTTTTCCAAATAGACAGTGGAATATTACTCAGTCATGAAAAAGAATGAAATCTTGCCCTTTGCAATGTTGTGGATGGAACTAGGATGTATTATGCTAAATAACATAAATCAGTCAGAGAAACAAATACCGTGTGATTTAACTCATATGTGGAATTTAAGAAATAAAACAAATGAACATAGGAAAAGGGAAAGAAAAATAAGATAAAAATAGAGATGGAGACAAGCCATAAGAGACTCAACTATAGGGAGCAAGCTGAGGGTTGCTGGAGGGACAGTGGGTGGGGGGATGGGATAACTGCATGATGGGCATTAAGGAGGGAAGATGATCTAATGAATACTGGGTGTTATAAGGAACTGATGAATCACTAAATTCTATCCCTGAAACTAATAATACACTTTATGTTAACTAAATCACATTTAAATAAAAATTTAAAAATACACTCACACGAGCATAGATTTTCCTTAGTCTGTTATCTTATGACTCTATTTAATTGACCTTCTCCCAAGATGTTAGGGTCTGTCTCTTTTCCTTAGACTGTGAGCCTTCTAGGGACAATTAATTGTGTCTGTCTGATGAGTGCATTCCCATCACCACCATCGAGCTTGACACTTGGCAGACATTCACAAATTGGTATGAATACCTAAATAAGTGACTGCAGTGATTGGTTGTCTGCTGTCTTCAACATTCAAAGCTGTAACTTTATCTGCAGTGGGTATTCTAATGAGAAATTGGGGGCATTATAGCAGGGTCTATAAAGTGCTAGGCCATTTCAACCCAAAAGTTCTGTATTTAATTTTCTCCTTAAAAAAATAGGAACACCAACTTGGAATGTGTACTTGAGTTGGAAGAAAAGGAAGAGAAAAGTCCAGAAAACTTCATCTTTCATGTGTCAGAGAGATTGAAAATGATCTTGTTTTAATGACATGTTAAGTTTCAAACAGCAAAAGTATTGTTTTTTTAATAAACTTGATCTTATAGCTTTTGTATTTTATGCCATGTTATAGAGATAAAAAACATAACATCAAATTGGTTCTAACCTCTAACATACTTTTTATGGAAACTTAAATTTGAATTAATACCACAGAGAGAGATTTCTTTCCTCTTCAGGCTCAGACAGGGTAATTAGTTTTAGTAATAAAATTAAAGGAGAAAAAACAAAGATAGTTCTTGCCTTATGTTGGCAATTCAGTTCCTTAAAGCTTTTCTGCTAAAAAATATGCCATCATTTGGAATTTTTAAAGAACGAAGACTGCTGATTTCAATTTAAGGTTATTATTTCTTTGGTTTTTACCCAATCTTTTCTCTCGATGCAGTGGTTTCTTTGGATATAAACTTTTTAATAGAAATTTGCATGTCTTTTAAATTTGAGTAAAAATATAGAAATTCTGATTAAGACTAGATACCCTGAGGACATAAAACTTGTCCTTTTCTCTTGCTTGTATGAGCTAAATAATGTGTCAAAGTGAATGTATCGTCACACATGTATGTTGTATGTTGTCATAGCCATACTTGGATTTCTGGAGTTGTGTGCTTTTGCTTTTGGCTTTGATAACTTTTGAGGACTGAATATGACTGATGTGGAAGTAGTTCTGAAACAGATTTATCTTAATTTTTTGTGTTTTTTTTTTCTGAATCACTTGGAATTTATTAAGTATATCCCACAGAAATGATGTTGATTACAGTGGTTTCAAGGTAACACATAGAAATTTCTGTAGCCCACAGTCTGAGCTTTTCACATAATGGGGGGTCCTTAGACCTGGTTCCTGGGGCTAGCAGTCATGTGATGCAGGCCTAGAAGTGAGGGGAAAGGCTGAAGTATGGGCTGAAAGGAAGACATGGTTCTCCCTCATCAGCATGGCCTCTTATCAATAAAAAATGATTATTTTTTACCTTTTGGTCAGCATGAGTATTTATATTCTCATTGGTCTCTTGGTGCCCACACGGTGCTCATGTCCCACATTCCACCAGTATGGGCCCAGACTTCAATCTTCACCTCTAATCACATCATACTTCCAAATCCCTCACCTCTTACATTCCCAGATTAAAATACTCATCTCTTCAGTGTGGTCGAATTTTAATTTTTTTCTTGAGACACAATTGACATAAAACATCATTATTATTTTTGAATGTTTTACTTCTGAACATAATATGAATGGCCCAACACTGGAATGATACATAAAAAGTCAAAACATATTCTTGTCTTTTTAATCTCCTGTAGACTCTGCTTTTCTCTTTCATCTTCAGGAAACCATAAACAGTCTCTTAGAGAGAAACCCTGATGTTAGATAAGAAGGGAGATTACAGATTTCTCTATTTTAATCTTGTTGTACCAACTCATTTTAGATTGAGAGAACCATCTTTGATTTTGTCAAACAATGCAAACTTTGAGAAATACACCTCCCTTGACACACACAGTGTGGCTGAGTATTCCTGTCGGGAGTACCTGGGGCTCTATTTCTGGACCAAACTGCCCATCTGGAAATTTGACACGGACATCCCAATCTACCTTGCCATTATGAAGTAAGGAGGCCTCCCCCCCCTCCCCCCGTCTCTGGGGATCTTTGCAGAAAATCCACCTATTTTTATTTTGCTTTTCCTGTAAAAATACAAATTCTCTGATAGGCATTTTCTCCTGAGGTATCAGAAGTCACTTGCATCAAGGCACCTGGGTGGCTCAGTGGAAAGCATCTGTCTTCCTTCGGCTCAGGTCGTGATTTTGAAGTTCCAGAATCCAGCTCCATATCGGGCTCCCTGCTCGGCGGGAAGCCTGCTTCTCCCTCACTCACTCCCCCTGCTTGTGTTCTCTCTCTGGCTGTGTTTCACTCTGTCCAATAAATTAAAAATCTTAAAAAAAAAAGTCACTTGCATCCATTGATTTTTTTTTCACTGTTATTTTTTCATGGTCTGGAGAGAACGAATGACCTGTCCATTTCACAGCGAGTTAGAGAAAGAATTAAGAGTGATTCCTGAGTCTCCTTGGGGATTACTTTCATTTTTAATTTTCTTCCCAGTGCACTTCATTACTTCTTTACACAACCTGTAGGTCCAGAAGCCCTTCTTACAACTTCTAGGTGACCAGTTTATTTAAGAGTGTGAGAAGTTACCGTTTTTCTTCTGGAAAATCATACAGACATAGCATGAAAAATTACCATATTTCTCTTGGAATGCTCCACATCTGTTTATTTTCCATTTTCTTTGGAAATCTACAACATGCTTTGGAATTATGACATACTCTCAATTATGACTGTTTCTCTTTTCTTAACCTGTGTGGGCAATAACAACTTTCTTAATTTTAAATTATAAAAAATTCAGTTGTATGTGAATTTGTATGTGGGTTGGTAGGTCAGATGTCTTCATTCTACCAAGATGAGCTACTTTGTGGCTTTTTAATTTCCCCCCTTTGCAGATATGATGAGTGTGCTATCCTTAGATTTACAGCAACTTATCTGAGGAAAGAGAGGGATGAAAATCTTGGAAGTGTGCTGCCAGACTCTGAAATAATCACATTTCTAGGAAAATTGAGGGAGAAATGTTATGAGATCACTTGTGTTTGAACATGCTAACCAACCAGCTGCCTCAAGTTTTGCTTTTCAATGGAGTGCTTTAAAGTCATCTATGAGCTGCTCCAGTATAAGAAAGAAAGAAAGAAAGAAAGAAAGAAAGAAAGAAAGAAAGAAAGAAAGAAAGGAAGGAAGAAAGGAAGGAAGAAAGAAAGAAGGAAAGAAAGAAGAAAAGAGAGAGAGAAAGAGATAAGGAAGAAAGAGAAAGACAGGTGAGGACATAATGAGAGGAGGCCATCTGCAAGCCAGGAAGAGAATCTTCACTGGAAACTTGATCTTGGACTTTCCCATCTCCAAGAATGTGAGAAAATAAATTTTTGTTGTTTAAGCCACTCATTCTATAATATTTTATTATAGAAGTTCAAACTGATCAATACAGGTGGTATTATAATTTTTATTTCAACCCTCAAATAAGATTTAGAAAATTCATCAGGAAGTTATTCTTGGTTAATGACTATTAACCATTTCGGTTCTTTACATTATATTTTTCCTTCTTGGTGTTCTAAGTTTCCTTCATTTATCACTTCCTTTCTGTTTGAAGAATTTTCTTTAGCCATTCTTTAAGAGTAGTTCTGTTAAGTGGCTTATAGTTTTCCTTCATGTGAGAATATTTTTATTCTTCTTTCATTCCTGAAGAAAAGCTTTGAGGCTATGAAATTTGCAACTAACAGTTATTTTATTGCAGTGCTTGAAAAATACTGTGCTACTTCTCTTTGTCCTCCGTTGTTTCAGATGAGAAATCTATCATTCAAATTGCTATTTCTCTGTAGATAAAGCCTGGTTTCTATCTGGGTGCTTCTAAGATACCTCTTTGTTTTATTGCTTAGACGTTGAATTATGATGTGTCTTGACCTGGATTTCTTTGAGCATACCCAACATGGAGTTGAATTAGCTTTTATAAATCTTAGATTTATGTCTTTCTCCAAATTTGGAAAGTTTTCAGCCACTATCCTTTCAAATATGGGACTATGATGATATGAAATTGGATTGTTCATTATTGACTGGATTAGACAAATCTGGGTTAAAATTCTGTTTAAGCCATTTAGTAGCTAAATTATCTGGGTAAAATGAATCTGTTTCTTTTTTTTTTTTTTAAGATTTTATTTATTTATTTGACAGAGAGAAATACAGCCAGAGAGGGAACACAAGCAAGGGGAGTGAGAGAGGGAGAAGCAGGCCTCCTGCCGAGCAGGGAACCCGATGTGGGGCTCGATCCCGGGTCTCCAGGATCATGACCTGAGCTGAAGGCAGTCGCTTGACCAACTGAGCCACCCAGGCGCCCCTGAATCTGTTTCTTATTCATTCATTCACTTACTCATTTACTCATTCCTATAAGATTAAATATGATGCCAGTCTAAAGTGGACTTTGTTGTTTTAATCAGCAATTGCCTTCCTCCAACTTTATGGACCCTAGGAAATAAATGGAATGAGGCATCAGCGGTATCTTGTTCCTTGTGCCTAGAACAAGGCCATAGCCAGGAAACTTTAACTGTTATTTGTTGCACATATAAATAAATAATGATTCCAAACCCAATACTATTTCTTTCCCAGTGTGGTGAAAGAGACAAACACTTAAGGATTTGGGGTACAAATGAGCAACTGGCTCCGTGATGAAAAGCAGGAATTTACTGCATTGACAATCTAATTTTTCTCTTTATTGTTCTCTCTACATTTCTCCCTCCTCCTTTGGCTACATTTCTCTCACTCTGCATGTCTTCATCTCATGCCTTGTTATTTTTCTCCCTTAGTTCCTAAGCTTCCTCCTTTCTCCTCTTATCTCCTGTAGTCTTTTTTGTTTGTAAGTGTTTGGAATCCTAGCTCTGTACTTTATTCCTGCTTACCTTCTCATTTTAACCTCCTTTTTTTTGCTTCTTAGCTGCCTCTCTAGCTCATCATTCCATTCTGTGTCAGAACATGATGAGACTCTACCTTATGTGTACTTATGTAGTAATAATTCAGTGTTTATTTGCTAACTCTTGGAATAAAGATTTCTCTTCCTTTCTCCAACTGCAAGAAGAGTCATTAACCTACTAAAATTAAAGTATATATAATTTAAAAAGTGTTACATAATCTATTTAAATATTAAATGTACTTAAATACAAAATTAAATGTATTTAAATTAAATACTAAAATGAAATATGTTTATGTAAAAAAGACAGTGTGACTTTTTATTCATCACTGACTAGATCAGTTTTGCTTTTCTTTTAGCTTTAAGGCTGTTAATTTAAAAAATAAATTCCCAATTGCTCTTGTAAATATGGATCTATGATATCTTTTATTAAGCCACTGCTAAAGCCACAAAGAATGACTGGGACAAGCAGGTCTGACCGACAATAATGTCAATCCATCTCCATAGGCCTCAATGTCTGGTTTTAGGAAACTGAACAGGAAACATTTCAGTGCTAACTCAGCATCTAGTTCATTGACTTGTGGATACTGATTATGCTTGTTAATCAGTTAGACCAACTGTGTTGATAATCCAATTATCTGGGTGGAGAATGACCCTTCATTCATCCCACTCTCTGGACCTCGATTCTGCCCCTGCCAATGGATGGCTACAGAGAATGACCCCATGGAGAAAGGGAGGTCACAGTCCCTGTGTCTCTGCCTGAGGGACAGCAAGTAACATGGCTGTCATCCTACCTTCCAGGCATCACCCCTGCAGTTCTAGCTGATCCCCTTGGCCATTTTTCCTCTTTATACCTTCTTCTCTTCTGCTAACCTATCCCAAGTTCTTAGTGCTCTGTCTTTCTCTACACTACACTCTCAGGAAAAGTTTGTTGTCATTTTTTTTTTCCTACCGTGAATCAATACAATAATCTTTCCTAAGAGGGAGGATTTTCAACCTTGAACCTTGGCTGTCTTTGTAGGTTCCTTAGGGCCCTGGAAGACGAAATGCTCTCAGTTTATGCTCCTACCTCGACCTCTATGTTTTTGATGACCTTTAAACATTTAATTGGAGGGTTTAGTTGAGTATTCTTCTCATCCTTAGATTACCCTATAAATATTGAAATTGGATGAGATCTTTTAAAGTATTTAAGTGACATTTTGTTGGTGTACACACAGGGTGAATACATTTGCATCTATTAGCTAATTATTTATCACACTATCTGGCCCTCAATCCATCAATTTTTTTTTTTTTTATAAAGCCTAATGCTTGTCAGGAGAACGTACTTCTTCAAATTTGGGTTCATCTGGGACAGCTTGCAAAACTGCACTCACAGACTGCAAATGTGCTTCACATCCTTCTGCAATGAGTAAGGAAAAACTGAGATTTCTTGCATTAAACAATTTTATGCCACAAAACCTGTGTGTGAGTTATTGACTTTCCATTTCTATGATTACTTAATTAATGAAACAGATTAATACACACTGTGCTTTTGTAGTACCATCAGTAGGAATTAAATGAGTCTTTGGGGGGAATGTTTATGGGTTTTGTTGATTTCAGGAAAAAGACTTGAGTGATAAAGCCAGCTGCTTCTGGGAAATAGCTTGCACCCAAATAGGAATGAACCATAGGACTGAAAAGATGTTGTTCGATCTTCTCAGTGCCAATATGGTGTGATGTTATCACCTACTTCCTTACCAAGAAAGTCTAAAGTAGTCAAAGGAAACTGTCGGGACCTGCCACAGCATTCTCAGGCAGTAGGACAAGGTTTATTCTCCAGAAGTTTTGTAGTCATCGGCCTCTTAGATGTCTCACTAATCAATTAAAAAATCAATAATAAAATAGCCAACAACTTCAGAAGTATTTTGACTTGGCAGTAATAGTAAATTGACTTAGAGAATAAGTTGCACTCCATTTTATATTTATTCCCACTAATTTGAGAAATGGGATGAGATCGTTAATTTTACATGTCAAGTCGACTGAAACAGAGAATGCCCAGATCATTGGTAAACATTGTTTCTGGGTGTGTGAGAGTGTTTCTGGAAGGGGTTTGAATTGGTGGGCTGGATAAGGAAGGTCATCATCCACTGGTGGGCATCATCCACTCCTTTGAAGGCTTGACTAGAACATAAAGCCAAAGGAAGGGTGAATTTGCTGTCTTTGCTTGAGCTGGGGCACCTGTCTTCTCTTGCCCTTAGACACTTGCACTCCTGGTTCTCAGGCCTTTGAACTTGAATGAATTATACCATTGGTTTTCCTGGTTCTCCAGCTTGCAGAAGGCACACCGTGGGACTTTTCAGCCTCCACAGTTGGGTGACTTTTATATGGGGAAAACAAAGAAAAATGGTGGGGAATAGGACTTCTTATTTTTAGAAGGCTGACTTCTCGACTGCAGTATTTTTGGAAGACATCTCTTCTGTGCCTCTCCCCACATTACAATGTAGTAGGTCTGTAATAGGAATCAGATAGAAGTAAGTTCCAATGAAATATGTCCCCACATTGGTTGTATGACCTTGGGTAAATTAATGAAGCATAATGCATCTCAGTTCCCCTTTCTGTAAAATGAGGATACATAAAGTTGTTTCAGGGGGTTAAATAAAATGACCTATGTGATACTTTTTGTTGTAATGTGCATTTTTAATACTCTAAAGTACCATAGATTATGACAATCACAAGATTTATTAATTTGCGAGGAGGTGAAAGGGCGGTTTAAATGTGTAGATTGGTTGCAAAACTGTCTGATTTTAGGGGCACTTGGGTGGCTTACTTGGTTGGGCATGTGACTCTTGGTTTCAGCTCAGTTCATGATCTCAGGGTCATGAGATCAAACCTTGTAACAAGCTCTGAGCTTGGTGGGAAGTCTACTTGAGATTCTCTCTCTCGCTTCCTCTGCTTTTCACCCTCTGTGCTCATTCTTTCTCCAAAATAAATAAATAACTTTTTAAAAGATGCTTTCTGATTTTAGAAACATGAAAATGTGAAAAGAAAGACTGCCCCAGGTTTGAGAAAATATGATGGATGCTAAAGAAATATCCACTTTCCTGCTCTTTGAAAATTAAGAAAGCAGACAGCAGTGAGCAGTGCACTTAAACATTCAAGGAGAATGGGACTGCTTGATATTTATTTATAAGATACTTTATTTCTAGTATGAATATGTAAAATCCAAGGTACAAAAATCAAAGCACACCAGCCTGAGATGTGTGGACATCTCATGTGGACTTTGTTTCTTACTTTTGGCTTGCAAATAAAATGAGAGGGCCCAAAGGCTCTGCTGTATAATCCAGACTTAATTAGTCTTCCTTTTTGGTGGGGTCAATATAGAAGGATTTTGACTATTAAAAAAACGATTCTAGAACAATGAGTAAACCACAAACCTGAGAAAATTTACTATGTATAATCATTGTGTGCATTCTATTTTTACCACAGTGAAGCGTGAAATTTTTGGTCTGCTGATATATTGTTTTTGCTTTGGCAGGAGACTGGGTAGTAGAGACAGCTTTGAGGGGAAAAGTGTTGCTCTATAGTTGTGAAATTATTTTCTTCCTAACATAGCTGTGCTAATTCATTTCACTCATATCCACAGATTGTAGCCAAAGAAATCTGCCAGCTCAGAGCTGGAAGAGACTGGATTTAGAAAGGCTGGGGACGGATAGAAACATTGGAATTTTGAAGATAGATAAAGGGGGGTTATATATTTATATTAATGAATATTTTATATAATATATATTTATATATAAATAGTATATGTTTTTGTTTGTTTTTTACTTAGATTCAATTAGCCAACATTTAGTACATCATTGGTTTTTGAGATAATGTCCAATGATTCGTTAGTTGTGTATAACACCCAGTGCAAATAGTATATGTTATGTATACATTTATATGCATGCATCCTGAGAGAAATACAGATACAATGGGTAGACAGACAACACAAAAACCATCTCTCTGGGAAGCCTAAAAACTTGACCTTGGGGGGCAACTCATCCCCTCCCTAGCAACTTATAGTGTCTCTAAGAATCTCAGATCAGGGATATTTGACATGTTTCTTGAATCTGAGCCACTTGGAACCTCTTGCCACGTTCTTGCTCCCCCTGCCCCTAGCTGGGGTGGCATTGCCTTTATGTTCGTCTTTTGTGACCAGGGTCTTCGGTCTTTAATTTCAGAGTTCCTGGCAATCTAAAGTATCTCTTCTTTCTTTTTTTTTTTAAGATTTTATTTATTTATTTGACAGACATAAATACAGCTAGAGAGGAAACACAAGCAGGGGGAGTGAGGGAGGGAGAAGCAGGCTTCCTGCAGAGCAGGGAGCCCGATGTGGGACTCGATCCTGGGTCTCCGGGATCATGACCTGAGTCGAAGGCAGTCGCTTAACCAACTGAGCCACCCAGGTGCCCAGTATCTCTTCTTTCAACAGGTCTGGAAAGACCTCGGCCACAACTTTTTTAAGTGAAGTTTTAATTTTTTTTAATCATTAGTAAATAGGTGTAAAATAGTAAAAACCTACCATTTTAGTGAACACCTGTTGTGTTCTACGCAGGTGCCTTCATTAATTACCTGACTTAGTTCTCCCCCAGTTGTATGGGAAAGATATCATTGTCATTTAAGTTGAGCAAAATAAAATTAATTGAATCATAGAACAGCAAAGATGTCCCATCAACTAACATTATTTTTTTTTATTGGTAAAGCCTGAGGGAGCTGGTAGAAAGAGAGATCATTAGGGATGATTTAACACATTGCTCATTTCACAGAGCAGGAGCATGAGTCTAAGGGTGGAGAGTGATTCCACCGAGGTCTCACTGGATGTGTATTAGAGCTGGGAACAGATCTCAGGACTTGAGGTCCACCATCCTTTCTATGAAACCAAGGTGCCTCATGAAATGGAGTGGCAACATGCCTATGGAAGTATGGCCAGCTGTACATCACAAAATGGCTGATGTCCTGTTGTGTTACCGAGGCTCCATGTGACCTGGACTAAGGAGAGGAGAGAAGGTCTGAGGAGTCACTAATATCCTTCTGGGATGAGAGGGCTTGTCACTCAGGCTCCTTTTTTCCTTTCTGGCCCCGGTCAGAGAGATGCCTACTGCTGTCATCCAGAGTAAGACATGAGTAGGTTAGCTACAGGTTAAGAAACAGAGCATTTGTAAAAGCACGATAAGAAAGGACATAGTAAGTAAAAGCATTTAACAAAAGAAGGAAACACTTTCCTCTCCAGCTGCAATCTTACTACTTACCTCTTATAGGACAGCATCCTTTGACTACCTAAACTTGAACCCACCAGATGAGAAGATGCAGGTTCTAGATGTTGAACACTCTCTGGATAATGTTCTCTAACCCTCCCACTCCCATTACTTCTAAGGAGCCCCAGTCTCTCCTCTACCATGACTCCCTTAGCAGGGGCACCAGGATCTGCTCTCTGTCCTCTTGCTTAGTTTGGGCATCCACATTGACCTGCACTTCCTTCTAGAACCTTCTAGCTGACAGAACACGTGTGAAAAGCAAAGGATGTTTTTTGTGAGTTTAGCAGGGATTGAGGTGAGAGCTGTGTATGTGAGGCAGGAGAGCGAGGTGAGAAATGCAAGTCGAGAAAACAACATGAACATTCGTAGCTGGACTAGAAATTCTGCACTTTAATCTTCTCTTGGTGGGTCTCTATGCCAACTCTGGATGGATTCATCAGTGCTGTCTTCAGATTCACTCATTCTCTCTTTGTGTTCAGTCTACATATTACCACATTTATTAACTCTTTTATTTATGTACATATTTTTCATTTCCAGGTTATTGAGTAGGTCATTTATCCTCATGCCCTTGTTTTATTTCTGTCTATTTATCTTTCATAGTTTTGTTCCATTTGAGGAAATAAACTATTTATTTCATAGTATTAATTAAAATCTACTATCTCTGGAGTAAATTAATGTCACAATTGTTGATGTTATTGGGTATCTCTCCCAATAAAATTTTAATTTTTTAATTTGATTTACAAGCTAATTTTGGGTAGGATTAATTTTTTCTCTCTCTCTTCCTCAATGTTCACTGCTTACCATATAGCAATTTTATATTTGTTTTTAGTGATCTGCTGGGCCTCAGTCCATGCTTAGGTCTTTCAATGTCATGTTGGTGACATGGAGGAGATTCCAGACTGAGTAGGAGGTTTGGGTCATTCCCGGTCTCCAGGCAGCTTGTACAGTCCCATCTGTGTTTGGCAGAAGTTTTTCTCATTCCTTTCACTGAGGAACCCCAGTGCTCTCCCTCTCAAGTAGAGAGACTGGGTCAGGTCCCAGGTCCTGAGTAGAGCACTTTAAGGCACTAATATCGTCAAGTTTTAACAAGCACGAGGCTCCATAGCCTGCTGTAGCTGCCACTTTATGTAAAGGGCTAACCTCCCTTTTTATGTAAACTGGGAATAACAGTATCTACTTTTCAGAGTCATGGAGGGGATTAGAATGACTCTAAAGGGTTTATCTATAGTTTCCATGATTTTTTACCTTTATATTTTGATCAGTGCTGCCTAATCTTGTTGTGATTATTTAACATGGGATAGTTTATTAAATAACATCAAAAAATCCTCAGATCCTAAGCTTATTATGTATTTATTAATATGTAATTTATCTATACACACGTCTAAATTCACAACACTCCTTTATTTTTTCTTTCCCAATACACTGATCAAGAACTATGTACATGACTAATGCATTTCCAAAACTTTTATAATTGTAATTGATGGAGAAGATTAAGTTTTAAAATTCAATATACTAGACTCATTTTGAAAAACGTTTTGTGCTAACGGTATAATTACACTAATTCCCATCATTGTGATTCTTGTGCTCAATATCTCTCTAAAATGAGTATCATAGGGAGTATTTATATTATGGTTTTTGAGGGAGCTTTGCCTAAAATAAGATCTGTTTTCATAGATAAACATTTTGTTGAACAAGGGATTTCTTTGTAAGCGCGTGACAGATCTGCATAGGAAGAAAAGTCTAATTTTGGGACATGATAATCTCTGGATTTAGTTAACAATTATTGCAGATATCTTGTTGGGGAAAGGTTAATGCTCAGAAAGATCACTACATTAATTTCCACCATATTCCACTGATCACAGAGATTTACATACAGTCATGTTGATTTCATATTTCAATAGTCTGATATTCTTTTGGGTCTCTTCAAAAAAGTGTGATCTGTGCTGGGATAAATGATCTGTCTGAGGTTTTCTAATCAACATACAAATAGTGCCACATATTCTAATTGCTGTTGGGGAGATCCACATACCTTGTCTTGCAAAGTCTTGACCTTTGAGTTGCTGGCTTGATGATAGGACTGTGCCTTTTAAGACCTGGGTCATAAAGCCCTAGAGAGATTGCCATTAGGGGAGAAAAGCTCTTGTTGCTTTCTCCCACGGAGGATGGAGGATCCAAAGCTTTAATAGAAAGATGTCAAAGAAAAAATGATTCATGACACTACAGCAGTCAGGCATATTTTATTCAGGACTAGTGCAATGACAGTAGGGAACACAGTGAGTAGGGCTTTACAGTAGGGGAGAGAGTTTAGGCTGAACTCTGAATACAACAGAGAAAATGGGAATGTATAAACGAGGAGTGGGGTGGGGTGTTCTTGAGTGAAAAATGACTAAGAGGAAACCTCAGGGGTGAGATGGGGGATTCTGGCTGAACAGATCTAATAGGATTCTGGCTGAAGGCAGGCTAGGGTGACTGAACACTGAGGGTGGGGGGATTCTAAAGCAACTTGACAGGATTCTTGCTAAAACTGAGTCATGCAAAGAAGAACATGAAATTCCAGAAGTTGATGTCTCATTGGGAAGAGGATTCAGAGGAGCCTGACTGAAGTTTGGTCAAAGGAGGGAGGGAGGGACTCTGCCAGTGACATGCCAAAAATACTACAATCAGAAATCCTGAGAGTTAAAGGAGAGAAGGGGTGTTTGGGATTATCAGGGCCATGGTGTTTGAATGGGGAGGTACGGCTTTCCCTTTCTATGGGTTGGCCTTGTCCCAACGTATCAGGTTCAGTTTGAAGCTTTCTGTCAAGGTTACTCACTAACTGGCTGCATGTCCCTTCTTCCTGTATTGAGAAACTCAGTGTAAGTAGGCATGAATTGAGGAGGTCTGGAGGGGGGTCAGTTGTGGTTTATTATAATTCTGTCATTTACAGAGTTATACATGTTGGCACCCACGTTTCTTCTTACTGGCCTCCCAAATGAAAGTTTCATCTTCTCTACAAGGGTACTGAGTTCAGCCTTGAGATATCAGCACACAGGGCTGCTAATAACCTAGGAAGCCTTTGTGTAGGTTATGTACGGGAATTTTAACTTCCTCTTGGGTTGGGAAGGAACACTTTCTCCTTGTTACTTCATATTTCTTCCATCACACTGCACGCTATTTGGTTTAGTGGTTTTATCTCTACTTTATCTTGGTTCCTTTTGGATCTGGTGAAGGAAAACGTGTTAATTATATGTCTTCATAATTGAGACAGAAAAATAGATGGATCCACCTGCTGCCTATTATTGAACACTCCCATCTTGATCCTTTGACTTATTAGGCTGTGGTCCTGGGATCCTTCCTCACTGTGGCCATTCCACAGCAGGCCCATTTCTTTTCAGTACATAGCTGCAACTCAACCCATTTCCCTTTCAACCAACTTACCTTATGATATATCCAATTTTTCAGATAGCCATATATTGAATAGCTCTTCTTGGTAATTGTTTAATATATAGTCAACATTTTCTCTTTTTATAAATTACTTTCTTTCGCTCCTCAAATCATTTGTATGGCTTATAAGAAATCCCAAGTGTTATGGTAGAGAAGAAATTACTCGAGTTTCATATATTTTTGGGATTTTTTTTTTTTACTTGAAACCAGTAGCGTATTTAAGAACAACTATTAGTTTATGAACACATTGATAAAAATTGTTAATATTTAGTAAACAGATATTCTGGATAGGATTCGCAATGTACATTTTACACTGCAATTCTAAAGAATATGTAGTATTTTCAGAAGGACTGATTCTTGCCAAGGACTTTGGATTTAACCATTGTGAAGCAGTACATAGTTCTGGCCAATAAGGGAAGGCCAGTGATCACCAGGTTATAGACAAGTTACTGATGTGTGAGCACTTATTCAAGAGGCCTTGCACATAAAGGGGACTAGCAGCAGTCAGGAAAGGCTGGAGAGATGCAGGAAGATTTTTCAGGTTGGCTCGTGGAGTTCTTATATCTTCCAGTTAAATATAAATAATCTCACCAGGAGGATCTCACTTAAGTCACGCCATTTTTTCCCCTTACGAAAGATATATTATGATAATTAACATGCCTCCATAGAAACTTAGATGAGTGCATTTTAAATGGGTCACTCATTCTGAATTTCTTGATTTAATGTCATTTCTCTTTTTAAAAACATGAATGTGCACGCTGATTTTCTATTTCCTCTCACCATCTGTTACCATAAGCTCATAGACAAAATATAGCTATAAATCATAGTTACTAAAAATTTACTCTTCTTGTCTCATGGGATATATTTATGACTGTGAGTGTGTATGTTTGCATTTATGAATTCACAATTTCTTTACTTTCTGTGTGTTTTCTCTAGATAAGGAGCAAAATAATCTCTTTGCAGACATTAATTACGAGTCCCAAACTTAGAGGATGACGGCTTTGAACTTCTAAGATAGTTGACAATCTCTAACCCATCATCAGTCATTTTTAAGCAAATTCTTTGTGGGTTGGATTCATTTCTGTGGCTTTGCTTTCCTCATTTTGGTAGCAGAATAGTCATTACAGAATGGTCTATGAATAGAGTCCAAGTCTGGATACTTAGATCTGCTTAGTGACTCAACAGAAAAGCTCATGCACCTGCTGACTTTGTCTTGTTAGCATATAAACATCTTTGCTATCAATCTCTGCATAATGCTTTTGACCATGTGTTTGAAATACAGGGCAGAACACAAAAGCAAAACAAATGAACAGTGACTAAAAAAAAATATTTCCAGGACTATTTTCTCAAGAAAATAAGAAAGTTTTACTCTCAGACTAAAATATTATGTAGAAAGAACATCAAAGAAATAAGCCCTGTCAACTTACCATAATGCCTTGACCTGTAACCAATAAGTTAAAAAAAAAAAAAACAAAAAAAAAGGTTAGAGAATTTGTCTGTGCTCCAACATGATTTATACCATAGTATCCAAGTCCTAGCTTTGCCTGCTACTTTGGTTATCAGCAATGGTTCTATGTGTTAGATTTTGAGAACTATATAACTCAGCATGAATAATAACCTTATTTCACTTGGTGAGGAGGAGTGATAAACCCCTTCCCTAAATTTGCCACAGAGCTATTTCCTCATTTTCTTTCTAAATGCTGCATGGTAAAGTGAATTATTTTTTTCTCATACCTGTAACTTTCCACTATCACCTTAGCTGTACTGTGGTATTAAAAAATTTAAATCCAGCTGGTGAAAAGCCAATTGTGACCTTTCTTTTTATGGAAGATGTATTCTAATTCTAATTTTGCTTGGGCTGCAGCAGCTTCTAATGCAAATGAATACAGGTTTTATAAAATGTCACTAATAAACTCCCTGTCATTCGGTGTGAGAGGAAGATATCACATAAGAAATCACCTTTATCTTTTAAGAGAAATCATCAAGTGAAACTAAGTTAAAATAACTAATTTTTTTATTATCTTACTATATTAAGGTAGGATGTGTGTGTGTGTGTGCGCACACATGTGTGGGTCATGATTTATTGATGTGAATTAAACTGTTGAGTGCAAGGCCTCTTTTTTCTACATTAAGGCATATGGTTATTACATTGAATCTTTGGGTTTTTTTACACATAGGCGAGAACAAGAAATACAAACATGAGGCCAGAAAATTAGGGATCAAAGTCCAAATAAATAAGCACTATATTGAAACCTGGAGATCTAGGCTTTAGCCCCACCCTGACCGTCTGTTACCTGTGTACCATGAGCAAATCTCCCTCATTGAATCTTCATTTGTTTGTCTATGACCTAGAGGCACCAATACCAACTCTATTTTCTTGATTTTTCATATGAGGGAATGTTCTTGGAATCTGTGAACTGTTACCCAAACAGAAGTGGGATTATTTAAAGTTGAGCTAGATCATTTTTGTCAAAAGGGAAGGCAATAATCAAATCACCATTTATTTAAAAAAAAAAATACTCCCTGTGAATAGAAACTTGATCAGTGGAATCAATTATGGATGGATATTCATTTTTACTACATCACTTAAAGAGTAACAACAGCAACTTATACAATTTGTTTGAGGCATACATTTCCTGACTGGGAGGCTGGTTGGTGGTAGCAAATAAAAATAAGGCTCCCTATCATTGCCTCCTAAGGGCCAAGATTGTGGTTCGATACATTATTTCTGTCTGTCACCAAATATCTGCAAGAAACTACCACTATGCAGTTAACAAAGAGCGGGTAAGTTGAGGAAGGCTCCGGACAATGCCTTTCCACAAGTCACTGGATGGGTCACAGAGGACTTAGAGTCCATACCTGGCCAGACCTCAAAGCTGTCAAGCATTTGATGAAATTCTAACAACAGAACGCTGCTGTTAAAATACCTCAACGTCTTAGGTGCTGGGAGACATCACCGACAGGCCAGCATCCTGAAAGTGAAGAAAGGTGTCTTTTTCTGGGAGAATGACTATTAGCAGCTCTGAGAAATGATAGTTTTCCTTCCTTTTACTTGAGTATTATTTCTTGAACGGATCGTTTTGAGCCAGTATTGTTAAGATCCTTCCATTTGGCACCCTGCCTCCACTTACGTTTTAGTTTTAAAGAAATTGATCTTGTTATATTTTCAAAGGAGAAACTCACATTGCTATGATAAGTAATTAGTATTCATGAAGCTGTTTGTTTAGACTCCGTTCTTAGCAATCATTGCCACGAGCGGCGATGAGCGGCGATGTGAAGTGAACTTCGCGCAGAGACTCACTTCCCATCATCACAGTGTCCATTGTACGCGATTCCTAAATCACATGCTGTTAGAACTGCAGGACGACTTGCCCACCACCTAGGCAAACTGCATTTTTTCTTTAAATTTTCTTTTTTTAAAGATTTATTTACTTATTAGAGAGAGAGAGAGAGAGAGAGAGAGAGAGAGAGAGAGAGAGAGAACACATGGGCAGGTAGGAGGGGCAAGGGCCAGAGGGAGAAGAAAGGAGAGAAGCAGACTCCCTGCTGAGCCTGGGGCCAACATGGGGCTCAGTCCTAGGACCCTGAGATCGCAGCCTGAATGGAAATCAAGACTTGGAGGTTTAACCAACTGAGCCACCCAGACGCCCCTAGGTAAACTGGCTTTTAAGGGTTGGGAGAAAGAGGCCCGAAGAGAAGAAGTGACTTGTGTGTGGTCACACAACCTATTATGAAGGTTCCAGAGGTAACCAGACCTTTGGCAAGTTGTCTTTCCCATTTCTCAGGCTCTTGTCTGTTGCTTTAACTGAATCCTCCAGCATAGCAACAGATGTTCTATTTCAGGGTGAACAATAAGTTGACTCCAATCCCCATTTACCAATGTCTGTGAACCGAGGGCCCCACAATAACACCTCCCCCAATACCCAAATACTGTCAACTCCTAGAGGACTACTCTGTGGACGTCTTGTGCCCATGATGAAGACTTGCATTTACCAGTTTCAAGTTGACCTTGCCCCTCACCTCCACTCATCGTAGTTGAAGGCTAATGGAGCTGTCTTTGAAAAGTGTGCTTCTGGGAAACTCATGAAGCCATGGAGTGACATTGTAAGTCTGTGGAAAATAGAATTTGACTTATATAAAATATTTTTGGATTCTCATATGTATTAAATACTGTATTTGCTCCAAATTGTTGTGTTTCTTTTTTTTAAAAAAAGATTTTATTTATTTGACAGAGAGAAACACAGCGAGAGAGGGAACACAAGCAGGGGGAGTGAGAGAGGGAGAAGCAGGCTTCCCGCCGAGCAGGGAGCCCGATGTGGGACTCTATCCTGGGTCTCTGGGATCATGACCTGAGCCGAAGGCAGTCGCTTAACCACTGAGCCACCCAGGTGCCCCAAAATGTTGTGTTTCTATATAAATTTTAAGTCTAACTTTTCCTCAGCATTCTATTTCTACAAACCTTTGTGTTGAGAATAAGAATGACATATAAGAATGGAATTTCTTTCTTTTTTTTCTCTCTCAAGGCTTTATTTATTTATTCAAGAGAGAGAAAGCCCAAGAGGAAGAGGGAAAAGTAGACTCCCTGAAGAGCACGGAGTGTTTAACTGACTGAGTCACCCAGGTGCCCAGGGACAGAATTTCTGTATGTAAATGAAGAAGTTAGCTATTTGTCTATGAACAAAAAATTAGAAATGCATGTAATTTTGTTTGGATTTCTCATCAGCCTCATCAGAACTGCTGTGTCCTGGAGTATACAGTCTTTAAAATTATTTTACTGGCAATTTCTTCTTGCAATGTGATTGTAAGGATAGGTGTCTGTGTGACACACAGCACGGACGTGTTGCAGTTAGAACTAATCAGTTCGTAAATGTAAGCTGAGTATCATGCGTGGAAGAGGAAGAACAAAACAATATTAATATGAGGGTCCTGGTATTTCTAAAATAGAATTTATTGATTGAATGTAGCCTTTTCCATTGAAAAAAATGGAATTATTATAATTTGCCCTTTGTTTCTGTTATTGCTACTCTTTTCTGGAGTGACTCATTGTAATCTTTTATCAGTTCCATTTATCTTTCCATGAATAAAATGTTAAGATATTTGAAATTCATTAGTATATTAAGGTATTTTCTTTTTCATTGTATTTAGTGTTTGAAGTTTATGTACACATACACACATACACATATATACACATATATATAACAAATATATGTATTTGTTAAAAGTAAATGGGTTAAATGTGTTAAAAGTAAAAAGAAAGCAAAGACTTCTGCAACACAGAGATTTTATGACAAATACATACGAAGAAAAAATTTATTCAGTCCATATATCAGTGGATTACTAGAAATAAATTCAACATGGATGCTGCAAATCTAGAAGGCAGAGGAGAGACTCATAGGAAAACTCAAGAACACCTTGGACTATCTCAAAGAAACAGGGTTATGCTCTATGGGCAAATGTAGCTAAATCCACAGAGAAAAAATATTATTATGTAAGTCCTGGTCTTTCTGTAATATAATTTTTTGCTTAAATGTTTCATAAAGTGAAATTTTTATAATATTTCTTTTGTTGTAGCAGTTTCTATTAGTGGCATGGCTTAGACTCAAGAAATTTATTGAGGAATTTGGGTAGAAACATGTGATGATTATATTGGTGTCCTAGTTTTGAGAGTATCAGAATTAAAAAAGCCAGAGAGGACGCCTGCATGGCTCAGTGTTGGTTAAGCCTCTGCCGTGGGCTCAGATCATGGTCTCATGGTCCTGGGATCAAGGCCTGCATCGGGCTCTCTGCTCAGTAGGGAATCTGCTTCCCCCTCTTTCTCTGCCTGCCTCTGCCTACTTGTGATCTCTTTCTCTGTGTCAAATAAATAAGTAAATAAATAATCTTAAACAAAAATAGCCAGAGAGCTCATGCATCTTGGCTCCCTCTTTAGCTGTGAGTCTTTCTTCAGCATTTCTAGCATCTGGAATGTATATGACGATGCAGAAGCTTTTCCCTGCCTATACTGACAGTTCTTTCTCTTGATACTGATTTCATCCATTCAACCCATATTTAGTGTCCACTATATGCAACACAGGTTTATGTACTGAAACGTATACAAAAGGAAAATAAGATATTACTTCTGTCCTGGAGGCCATCACAGTCCACTAAAGGAGAGAAAAACATAAGTAGCTTATTAAAACAACAGGTAATAAGCACATCGTAAGGAAACCTTAAAAATTCTGGATGACGTCAAAGACAATGATAGATACTGGACTGAAGAGTTGACATGTAAAATTAGTTTGATTCATTACAAGTTCCTATTAAGTTCCCTATTCTCTCTGTCTCTTTTTTTCCTTTCTCTCTCACACATATGTGATAAAGTTATGTGGCCATTTTTTGTTCTTCATGGTAATAACTTCATGTCTTTCACCTTTTGTATGTGTGTGTTTGCCTTGTTCTTGTTCTTATCAATAACTCTAAAAAGGAACTTTACCAAAAATATATCCAGATGACCCAATGAAGCAAGAATTGAGCTAAACTACCTCCAAAGACATACTACAGCCTTTGGGGTAAGATTATAAGGCTCACTGAAAACAGGTATTTTCTAATAATCAACAGTGTTTAATGATGAAGTGAGCTGCTATGGTGAACAGTAAGTTCTTCAACATCAGAATCATCTGAGTAATGCTATACTTCTTTCGATGTGGAATCAATTATGTTGACCTCACAGAATTGTGGGTTGGGTCTATAAGAAAACCTTCACATATAAATATTTAGTCATCTTAACCCTTTGTTCTCTTTCTGGATACAATTCTATGATCCCTGTCTTTGATGATAATGTTGGGTATTCAGAACCAACGACAGTGATTTCCATCATGATGTCATAGATGTTGATTTGATACTAAATGGCAACAATAGCAACAAAAGATTACCTGCAAATATATAATAGGCCCAATTCATCAATCAGATTAATCAATCACTATAAGTTACAGAGTTCAGAAGGAGGAAGACTTCACACTTATTTACACATCATACTATCTCATTTAACAATAAATGTGTGTGGTAAATATTGTTATTTATAGATATGTATAATGTTTATATATGTATACATATTTACATCTATGTATATAAGTATAAAATATTTTTATAATCTCTCAGTATATGTTTATGAATGAGGAAGTGAAAACCAAACATTTGTCCTAGATTTTTGGTCCACCAGCCTCCATCAACCCTTCTGGAAAGCCATGATGATTGACTATAATAAACTGACCTGAAACAAGCCCTTTCTCAAGGTCACATTGTCAGTAAGAGATTCAGTCCCAGTTATGGTTTTAAATCTCATTGCTTTTCTACATATAGAAGAGGAAATATGCCAGAAATGGAAAGGTTGCATCTGCATAGCCAAAAATAATTGTGCAATTCAACCAAATTCAAAAAGAAGAAAAATGCATTTTTCATAGAGAATAGAGAGAGGCATTACTGGAAAAGTAGCTTATTACTAGCTATATTTAGTTGTTTAAAAACACTTTGCTTTATATTATGTATATTTGTATATGTACTGAAGCTTTACTTTCCCAAAATGACCCTAACCAGCTTAGGACACCTCCTGAGACCAGGACACTTCAGGTCAGGACCGATGGAAGTCTCTACTTCTGTTGACCTACAGTCAGACTGGAGGGTAATTTCTGGAATGGTGGGGTGACGTTGTCTTTGGTACAAAGCAAGGAGTTTTTTGTTCTCAAGATTGAACTTTTCCATAGGAAAAGGAAAATGATCCAAACTAAACTCTCTGAATACATATGGAAATAAATGAGGACAGTGTTTTTGAGTGAATGAAAAATGAATACAGTAAGTAAGATAATGTAAACAGAATTGACTCTAGAGTAAGTCCATCAAAATAATTACACATAAGTTCTCATGAAACAAATAAAGGCTTTATAAGAATCATGCTAGAATGCCTAATCAATATCTTTGAAACAGTTAAATAATAGCTGTTAAGAAATTTGGCAGTAGCTAATACCTATTTCATAAAGCCTGTATAACTCCATATGTAGGCATGTGCGCATATTTAGGAATGAGCAACAGGCAAAGCATTCACTTCCTCATTTAACAGCAGCACAAATCTGACCCCCAGATGCACGCTGCACTTCTTCCATGTGCTGTTCCTGAAAATTTATTTTTCTACGCAAAATCCTACTCATAGCTTAAGGTCTTAGAAATAACCTTTTTTGTGGTCAGCAGCCAATGATTATTACTAATGTAAACAGAAAAAAAAAGATGTCTGAATTCTGCACTTTTCTAGTACTAAATATTATTGATGAACAATTTTATGAACTGTAACAGATCTCTTCAATGTAAAAAGGAAAAAAAAAAAAGAAAGAGAAAAAAAGAAGCGTTCCAAAGCCATCTGTTAAAGATACACTGGTCTGGTTTCATTCTTCTATATGTAGCTGTCCAATTTTCCCAGCACCATTTATTGAAGAGACTGTCTTTTTTCCACTGGATATTTTTTCCTGCTTTGTCAAAGATGATTTGACCATATATTTGTGGGTTCATATCTGGTACATATATATAATGGAATACTACACCTCCATCAGAAAGGATGAATTTTCAACTTTTGTAGCAACATGGACTGGAGGAGATTATGCTGAGTGAAATAAGCCAAGTAGAGAAAGTCAAGTATCACATGGTTTCACTCACTTGTGGTGCATAAGGGGTAATATAGAAGACAGTAGGAGAAGGAAAGTAAATGGGAAGCAGGGTAATTCAGGGAGAGAAATAAAACATGAGAGACTTTGGACACAGAAACAAACTGAGGGACTTGGAGGGAGGGGGTGAGGGATGGGAGAGCCTGGTGGTGGATACAGAGGGCACGTATTGCATGGAGCACTGGGTGTGGGGCATAAACAATGAATCTTGGAACACTGAAAAACTAAAATAAATTTAAAGTAAAAAAAAAATAAAGATACACTGAACATTAACTCCATGTGGATTTGCACAAAGAGCCCTAGCTTGGCAGTTGGGAGAAACAGGTCCTTGTCCTGATTCATCAAAGATCCTGTGTAACTTTCTGTTAAGGCATATTACCTTTCTGATTTACACAACAGAGACTTAGAAAGCTAGTTACTACATAGTACAATTAACTACTCGTTTTCTAAATAGGCTGTGGCCAGAGGCATTATTGTCTTCCTTTCTGTCCCAGAAGATAATAAGATATTTAATTTTAATTGACTTAAATGAATTGAATTTGATTTTTCCTCATATGTGGAATCTGAATAATAATCCTCTCTTCGCATACTGCGTACTCTGTTGTCCTGTGGTAAATCAGTGTTTGTGAAAGTATTTTAGGAAAAACATTCCATAAAACCATTATGCAAATAGAGAGATTTATACCAGAGTTTCATCCCAAGAGGTGCAGATCTGACTTACATGGCCTAAATGTGATTCCAAGAAACGGAAGGAAAATAAATTCCTTATAAGTTGAATGATAACAACCCGAATACCAGTTCCAGAATCTGAATGCTGAAACCTCACATGCTTCAACAATTTCCCTGCAGCGATATCGGAGAATGAGATTCTCATCTATTTCTCTTCCTTCATCTATAGGTGTGTGCAATTGATTCATAAATATGGAAAAATTATGCCCTTATTTTGAATCAGGACCACATCATCATTGTATGTTATACAATGATGCATCACAGGAGTTCTGTACTTTCATTCATATTGTTACTTGAGCTTCAGAAAAGAAAATGAATTCGAGAAAGAATATGTTCCATTACTTTAGAAGACTGAGACCCAGAAAATAAATGGACTTGCCAATATCAAAGAGCTTCTTGGTATCAGAATCAAGAAAAATTCAGGTGGCTCAATCCCTAGCCTCTCTCATGATTTCTTCCCATCATGGTGTCTGGGATGTGAGAGGTATTAGAAAACTCAGGTCATGTCATCTTGATCCTCAAGGTCAGAGCTCATCTCTGGTGTCCACGTTTGACTTCCTATCATTGACCTGTGACTAAACCTGTTTAATCATTTTATCAGTTTGATGTACTGTTTACTTCCAGAAAACCACACAAGATAAATGATTAGCCATTAAAGGAATATACTTTTCCAACCTGAAAACAGCTGTTCAACATGAGACTAAATTATCTCTCAGCAGGGTCCTAGCCATGTGGTTACCACTCTAAAGACTTCCAAAGATCGTATTCTCTAGGCCATCCTTATTTGGAATGTTTGGTATTCTGGATCTTCAAGAAATGTAGGCCTATTTTATATGGGGTGGGTTGGGATATTAAGAGAGCTGTGTTGAAAATATCTTTCTAGGAAAGACTCCAATCATGTAGTTTCCATTTGACAGCTCATTTTTTTTTGTCTTTCCATAAAGTCTTAAAATTATTATGCTAGTTTCAACAATAAAATCCCTTCCTTGTTCCTTTCCACAAAATAACAGATGGTGAGTAAGTCAATATTTTGGATATTTTACATTCTATGACTCATTTTCAGGCCAAGTATAGCTCTTTCCAGATGTTCACAACCCTGATCTAGAGTGGATTTGGTGTTTACCTAGCTTTTTATCAAGGCTTTTTCTTTCTTCTAACTACCAGTTCTTGCATATGACCATGGCATGAATAAAAACTTTAAAATGAAATTGATGTTACCTTTCTTGAAATATACAAAACAGTTTATTTTCATGTATTCATTATAGGCATTGGTTGATGTTTGATCTAGGTATAGCACATGCTATCTTGTATGTCACTGGTTTGCCAGCATTTTAAGACTAGGTGTTTGTAATAGACCTATTTAGAAACATAAAAATCACAGCGTGTATGAAATGAGAATATCGGCTTTGGAAGCAGTTAAAATTGTATTACTTTTGCGATCTTAGTAAGATAAATTTATGGAGGCATGGCTATGATTTTTCTTACTTCTTATTTCTTAGCTGGGTCATAGACACAAAATGGATTTTGACGTTTCATGTTTTTTTTTTAATAAATAAGTAATACCATATATATGTAAATCAGCATTTTCAGTTCCTCATAAGCAGGTATCAATAACACAGAATATATTTAACTTTATAAATAATTCAATATGCAGTTGTAACTATGCCTCATGTTTTTACTGTGTTGTGTGTTTCACTTTCTGCCATCTTATTAACTAGAAGACCTTAAAGAAGCATGTGATAGGGGCTGGGCTGATCGGCATTCTATGCTCTAGAAACGGCTCAAAAAGAGAGTCAGATGTGGTGCCCGGTTTTGAGGTACTTACCATTGATGTGCGGTGATAGGGCAAACAGATCAGTGCTCTTTGGAGTTTCAGGCCTTACAGCGGGAGGAGCTTTGTGCAAGGGGTTTTCATCTTTTAGGCCTCTGCGCTTTAGTTCCTGGCGCAGAAAAGCCTCTTCATCATCAGCTAACATAGAGGGAAGGTTGAGGGAGAGAGAGAAGCCTCATTCCTGAGATGGATGAGCTAAGAGCAAGGTCAATGACTTGTCCTGGATTTTTTTGGTCACCTGCCTCCGTGGACCTCTGGAAGTCCATGATGATGGATCTGAAACAAGCCCTAGGATCCCATTTCCATGCCCATGAAAGATGTTACTGGAAATGTGATGTAATAGGTAGCTCCTATGCCATATGGTTCCTTGTCGGGAACAGCTACCACAGTGCTTCCATGGCTGAGGCAGGCTCTATGGTCTTATTTTCTTCATTAATCTTAGACCTGGGGCAGCCCCCTTTCTGTCATATTCATTGGCTGCTTACCTTCCTTTATTTAGGCGGAAAGGGATTTTCACCTCTGAAATTGAGCCCCTTCTTTGGCTTTTTCTTACTTCCCAAACTTATAAAGCCTTAGGGATTTGTTACAAGAATTTACTCTTATGGGAAAACATGAGTAAAGAATTATAAACACAGAGAAGTGTAAGTTCTTATCAAGGGCTTACCAATTACTGTTGGTCCCTTTCTCTGGCCTGACTCCTTTGGAAATATCAGTGTTTGCTTTTATTCTCTCAGGAGTGAGATTCACTACTCCCTTCCCTGGATCCTATGCCTCTTTTATCTTACCTGTGGGAAGCCCATGTTTAGACCCTTTATGCCTTAGTGACTCTTTATCCAAGTCTGAAGATGAGGCATAGACAGAACAATGTCAATGAACCTTATTCTATGAAAGATGAGATCAAAAGAGAAGGACCCAGTTACTGAGAGGAAATACAATAATCATCTGAATGTCCTTTACTGGAAGTTACTATACGCCACACACCAGTTTAGTTTGAACAGTGAGAGCTGGGTGGATAGGCAAGGGTTTAGTTCTCTAGGAATTTTAGCACTGTGGGAAATATGGGAAACTATCTATTGAAGTAAACAATTGGGGTTATTCAAGCTGGAGAACAGAAGCCTGGAAATGGAGAAGGGAAGGGGAGCATGGTAGCTGGCTGTCTTCAAATAACAGCAGAGCATTCTTGGACAAGATGGCCGTTGTCAGGGAGGGACTCAAACTTGGTCCTGGGAATAAGAACAGGGGAATTTTGTTTCTGCTTAATATAAGGAAGAACTTTTTGATAATCAGAGATGCCTGTCTTTGGATTTGGGTCCATTGTGATGTGGTGAGCTTCATCTCTGGAAGACAGATGATCATTCACTCACTGGGACAATCTAGGGGTCATGTGGGTGTCAGGGGAGCCCCAAGACACCCTGAATTGACTTGGACTGTGTGCTTTACAATGTTTTGACTTGGATTTTCAGAAGTATAGGGCCTGAGTTGGAAACTATTAAACCTCAATGCTAATTTCTCACTTATGATTTCTATCCTGGTTTGTTCACCTTAATATCTGCTTTTGAAAGCAGCACTTTCATTAAGCAAAGTAAAAGCATTTCTGGGAATGAGTTTCCTTCTTAAATCTATTTGTCTGACTCCCTTTGGTAAACAACCTGTTTCTTCTTGTTTTTCGATATTCAGCCTTTGTTTTGACTTGGTGTATTTTGCAATGTTTTAATCATTATTTTGTTCCTACTGTTAAATTACTCCCAGTCCCAAGACTTTTCTGGGTAGAAGACTGATAAATATTTTTATTGAAAAGCTATATATTTTCTAAATTTCAATGACTTTGTAATGCTAGTTTCATCAGGAGTGAAGTTTTGAATTTTTTGTAAATATGAATGTTCATTCTCTCACTGCTGCTTAGAATTTTACTGATTACACTTTGGAACTGCATAATTGTGTAATTAATCTTGAGGCTGTCAAAATGCATATTTTTAAAAGTAATTTTCTTAGGGGAATAATACATATCTCATTATTTTTTATTGTAATTGGTATTCATACTCTCTTGGTTTATAGGTATAAGCTTTGCCAGAGATGGCCAATATCAGTGCCATATATTATAAAAACGGATTAATTTTTCAAACACATCTTCCATTCAATTTCTCATTAAACGAGGCATTGTAAATCCTGCTGTCAGGGAATACAAATAACATGATTAGGCAATACTTGCATTATACCACGTTCTCTCAGCTGGGATGGTTATCTGCCACAAACATTGATTCATTCTTTATGGAAAAGGGCTCAAAGACCCAGTTATCAAAACTGACCAAGAGCCAGGTTCAGTCCAAACCTTTGATACTCTCATTGCTTTCACAAGTAAGGAGTTTGTGATCATTCATCTGGGAGCAGTATCCAAGGAGAAACCCAAAGATGAAGTTGAATTTGCTCTACCTATAGTTCTTGAAAAAAATGCATTCCTCAATCAGGGGCCACAATCCTTTGTCTAACACAAATTTGAACAAATGAATGGATGAATGAATGAATGAAATGAATCAGAATAAGTGAAGGAAGAATGATATATACCAGCACTGTCATGCGTAAATTGCACCAAAGAACGTTGATATGAGTATCTTATGCTTCCCAGGCACTCACACCACAAAACACGTAAGGATGTTGATTTGTCTGAAGGCATTCAGCTTCTCAATGATGGAGGAGTTTGGTGGAAATTTTAAGGCATTAGCCCTAAATAAGTGACAGGTGTTAGGCTATGCGAAGAGGAATGACAGGGTCTGGCTATTAAGAGGCACATAACTGGACATAATAATATCAATACAATGTTCTTGCAAGCTCCAGCAAAAGGCTTTGTGCAGCTAAGGAAGCTGTCACCTCACTCTGCAAGATATGGGAGATTCATAGGGAAAGACTACAAGAGGAAGGGAGATCTAAGCTTTAACTTGAAGGATAGAGAAGACTGTGTCAGCAGCAGGTGGGGAAAGACACTCAGCCTGGACTGAGAGACCAACAGGTACAGAGGCATGAGATTAGAATGGGTCTAGTGTTTGCCAGAATCAGTCTTAAGCTCTATGGGCTGGAACAACATTTGTCCTACTCTGGGACCTATTCTGCAAGTCGGGGAATGTGCCTGGAAGCCCAGAGGAGCATAATGAGACTATTTTTTGGAAGGCCTCTCCTGAGGCAAGGTGGAGGGCAGAATGGAGGATAAAAGGTCTAGAGAATCTTTTCAGTATAGTGCTGGGGAAATGGAAAGAGGAGGGTGGATTTGAAAGATACATACATGATTGATTTCAACAGACTATTGTGACTGATAGATTTGAGGCACAAAGGAAGAAGAGTAGAAAATTAATATTGGACATTAAATAGATTATTAAACCATTAATGAAAATCTAAAATGCAGAAGGAAGAAGACTGAT
Source organism: Spilogale gracilis (assembly GCA_004023965.1). Lineage (NCBI taxonomy): Eukaryota > Metazoa > Chordata > Mammalia > Carnivora > Mephitidae > Spilogale > Spilogale gracilis. The sequence continues at coordinate 66,068 of PITA01007126.1, forward strand.
GAGTGGTGATGTTTCAGATGATACCTTGGCCTCAGTCTGGCCCATGTTGCAGTTGATTTGCTTTTGATATTCAGGCAGAGATACTAACCTGAAGTACAGTGAGTTCCCATATCCTACTCGCACCCCAGTCCCTCCATTATCAACATCCGCCACCTGAGTGATACATTTGTTAACATCACTTAACAAACATTGATACATTATCATTCAAAGTCCTTTGTTTACATTGGGGTTCATACTTGGTGCTGCACATTCTATGGATTTTGAATAGTATATAATGACATATATCTACCACTGCAACATCTTACAAAATATTCACCACCCTAAAAATCCTCTGTGCTCTGGCCATGCATATGCACCCCCTGAAGCCCTTTGTGACCACTGATCTCTGCTCTATTCATTGGCACAAGTTACTAGGTCCTGCCTCCATCAAGAGAGGAAAATTAAGACCCATGCTCCTAATTTATTTATTTATGTGTTTGTTTGTTTGTTTAAGACAGAGCAAGAAAGCATGTGAGTGGGAGCGGAGAGGCTGAGAAAGAGGGAGAGAGAGAATCTTACAACCTTGAGATCATGACCTGAGCTGAAATCAATAGTTGGAGGCTTAACTGACTGAGCCACCCAGGCACCATGCACTCACCATAATTTTTTGAAGCTGTTAAAAGTCAGTACTGTTCTTAATAATAATAATAATAATGATGATGATGATGATTCTATTATTGTTATTACTGCTTTTTTTCAACGAAAAGCTAATAGAAGTTATTGTCACTAAGAAAGCACTATAAAGAAAAGCATCTTAATGAATTCAGGAATTCAGACCGACATATACTTTTTTTTGTCAAACCTGAAAATCCCTGGAAAGAACATTTTCTTGAACATTTGATGGTATTTTGTAGACTGTACATCAACTAGGGGACATCCAATGAAGTGATGACTTTATATTGAGTCATATGAGCTCAGTCCAAAGCTAGACTTTGTGATTGTGTCCACTTCTTTCCAAAATCACCAATTAGACATCAAAATGTCTGCTAAAGGGCTCACATATATACTTAGAGTAGCACCTTCACTTGGAGATGCTAAACCCTGGTAATAAATGAAGGCAGACAAACAAGAATCTCTGGTGAAGGTTGCTTAGATTAACTGGATTCCAATCTGAATGTTTATTCACTTCTGTGAGCATACTCTATGTGCACAGAGTAAATATTTTATGATCCATGGCATATATTCAGACCAAGAATTAGAGTAATAAAAACTCAATTTCAAGCCAGATGTAAATACAACTATGTGCAAGTTCCTATAAGGAATAATAAGCATCCATATGGCTGTTACGCACCGTGTATGATTTATAATGTTTAAGTATCCAAAATGGCCTCTCTCGGTGTGTAAGTGCTAGCTTTCTTCTCCCTCGTCCCCGCTTCCCTTTCGTCCTTAATACCATTTGACGTATTGCAATATGCTGAAACTCCATAGAAGGAACGGCCAAACTTCCCAAGTAAACCCGCATGCGCTGTGATTCCCTGCTCACAGGGATTACTGGCAAAAGTGGTGGGAAATGGTGTGGTAGGAGCGTCTACGCAGCAGGGGCTGATTTGGCTACTCTTTGTTCGTCCTGCTGGGCTCACAGAACACCACTTCCTAGGTCCTAGGGGAAATAGTGATCTTGTTGGTCACATGCCTAGTGAAGAAACTGTCTGAGCCACTAATCCTCCCCTTCTGGAACATCTATGGCTGGCACGTCCCACATGGAAACAGACAGTCCGACTTGAGCTGAAGAGCCGCCATCGGAAGGCAAGTCCTCCTCCTTGGGGTTTTCTGATTACTAGCCAGTCAAGTAGAACAGCCAATCCCTCTACCTTAGTTTGCTAATTACATCTTTTTAGCTAAGCAGTAATAAATGTTTCCCTCCACACACATGAAATCAGTCCTAAATATGGCATTTCCTAATCTGATCCAGACTTTAAAAAATACATCTTTAGAACAAAATGAATTTCTTTATTGAGATTCATCTTTTACAACCGACGTCACTGCTCCGAAATCATTGTGAAAGAGTGCAGAGAATACGAAATCTGAAATTAAGAAGCCTGGTTTGAGTCATGCCTTCTCAACTTGCAAGCTGCATGGAGATTAAAAAGGAAGAGAAGCAGGAAGTGATGGCTCTCCTGGACCTGACAGGGGGAGGGGGCGTCCTCAGCTGGGACAGCAGCGGGACAGGCAAAGGTGTGAAGCCGGAAGATGTTGGAAAATGCCTGTAGAGGGAAGTTGTAGGACATAAAAGAAAAATTGGGCTATTGCCTGGTTTAAAAGAATGCTAGGTGCCACATTAAGAAGTTTGGGCTTTAGCTGTAGCAGGTGAGAGGTCATTAGAGATTTTTGAAGAGGACAGCGCCTGACCATGTTTACATTCTGGGAGGGTAGCCTGGAAGAACGATGCTCTTCCTTCTTTTCTATGGGAGGAAGAGGCTCGTCCAGCTCATCATCTCTCCAGAACTTTCTGGCTTTAGTGTTTAGAGCCCATGTTTTCCAGAGAGGTTCTACGAACTCACATTGTTCTCTGAGGCACTTGATGCCTATGAGATCTTTCTGCTGCTATTGGGTGATTTTGAACTCAGTAACAAGCCCCCACAAGTGTTTTTTGAGGCCAAAGATTTTCACTCACTGAAAAAAAAAAAAAAGCTCCATGAGAGGAAACCACCTCCCCCTTTGGGGAATGTAATGAGGAAAGTTGAACATTTCCAGCTAACGGCTTTTTATGGGCTATGAATAGGTAAATGACAGAGCGAAAGAGGAGAGAACAAACTAATGCTTCACTGAAGAAATATTTATTTAGTGAACCAATATGTACTAGCCCACTGTATCCTTCAGAAGAGCAAAGGTGGGCATGCTCACTTCTTTAAAGAATTCTCAATTTTGTGGATGGAGCGGGCTTATATGTAAATGATCATAAAGACATTTGGTAGGTTCAGTATTGAGACTCTGGTATATACTTAACTTTCTCAGCTCTTGTTTTATTGGCATTTATTATATAAGAGTAGCTGAGCATCCATGGGGTTATTGCTGGGCTGGAGATTAATACAAAACATCTGAAATATTTTGTGTACCTACAGTCTGTTTGCTTTGCAACAATCCTGTAAATAAACCTTTTACATGGGGCACCCGGGTGGCTCAGTTGGTTAAGCGACCGCCTTCGGCTCAGGTCATGATCCTGGAGACCAGGAATCTAGTCCCACATCGGGCTCCCTGCCCCGCGGGAAGCTTGCTTCTCCCTCTCCCACTCCCCCTGCTTGTGTTCCCTCTCTCCTGTGTTTCTCTCTGTCAAATAAATAAATAAAATCTTAAAAAAAAAAAAAAACCAAAAAACAAAACTTACAATTGAGTAGTTAAGACAGAAAGAGGTTTGGTGACTTTCCTCAGATCTTAATAAGTGGAAAACCTTGAAATGACTTGATGTCTAGTCTTAAAGTTCATGGTGTGGAGGTGTGTTCTGAGGCTCCTGCTACTCCCAGCCTCATGTCATATCAAGGGGTAAGGGGTAGGTGCAGGAAGCCAACATGGCTGAGGAGCGGCTCAGACATTTCCTGTGCACCCTTTGGTTTCTCCCATGGCCTTTAATGTCCACTTGGTATTCCAGTAATCCATACAGGGGCACTACTCCGGGCGACATGGTTCTAATGGGGCAGTGTGTATCTGTCAAGACTGTTTCACTGGATGACCCGGGCTCCTTGAAGATGTTTCCAGGACAAAGAGTGCGAGAAAATTCAGCCCAGAGGGGTCACGAGGCCAGAGAAGACACTCAAGGACAGTTTCCCTGCTTTTGCTGAGCATTTCTGTCCATCAGGGCACTTTGTGATGAAGCAGGACATCTTCCCTCTGCCCTGGCTTGAGATGCTTCACTGACACAGGCTCATAAAGAAAGTATTGGGAATGGGGAGAGCCTGGAGGCAGAGTCCTTCCCTAGTAAAACTGTGAACTCTTGGTAATTTTGATTCAAATCCCAACTTCTGTGTCTGAGTCATCTCCCCCCACTGCTTCCTGTGGGTCTTTGTGTTCTCTTTTCCTTCCCTGTTTCAGTGCATCTGATGAGCATGCACTGAGAAGTCTCTGCAGGGCCTCTTGCAGCATGGCTCAGTGGAAAGAGCATGAGCTTTGGAGGTGAGCAAGCCTAGACTTGAAATGTAACTTCCTGAGCCTCATTTCCTCACCTTTTAAAATGCAGTCATGACACTTACCTTGAGGAATATTGTGTGATTTCAGAAGATGAGATTGGTGAATTGCCTGGCGTAGTCTTGTGACATTATGGTTTGGTTTTATAGACAGCAATTCTTCCAGCATACGTTGCTATTACCATGAATTAAAAAGCAATTGAATTGGTCTTCACATGATATATTAAGCTTTGCTTTTCATCTTCGTAGTCTATGTTTTGTTCTCTGTTAGGGACAGTTTCATCATCATGGAGGGGCCCAAGAGTGATTGTTTAGGGCCTGGTGCCCCTTCCTCTTGTTCCTGAAGTAAAGAGATACTCAGGGAATGGCTCATTTATTCCCAGACCAAGTGTCCACCCAGTGAAATGCTTGAGCTCATCTCCTGAGTGGCTTCAGGGCAGTGTTGATCTCTAAGCTATTTTTCTTTCTACTCTTCCCTTCTGCCTCCCTCAGTGGCAAGAGCATTGCTTGTTGCTCTTCTGATGGCTACCCCTCTAGTGGGCATAGGATAGACAGTGGGGAGGCCTAGAAAAGTCCCCTATAAGGACTTCATGACAACCATGTGATAATTAAAGATGGATGGCTTCTCAAGTATCCAGTGATTTGAAGGCAAATATACACACAACATTTACTCCATTAATATGATAAACATTACTTGGAAGCTGTTCAGTGCCAGACACTAAGCTAAGAACTGGGTTAGAAATAAGTTAGATATAGTCCCGACCCTGAGAAGCTCACAGTCTATTTCTTAAAGAAAAATATTTACTTATTTATTTGAGAGAGATAAAGAGAGAGAGTGAGAGATGTTATTATCTATTTTCAAAAATGAAAAAGACAAACTCCCATGGATTCTCATGGTGCCTCATCAAAGACTGAGCCAAAGTTAGACTCTCTTTCTCCTCAATAAATCCCTGAAAGAGATTTGATTTTATTTATGTATTTATTTATTTTTAATTTAAATTCAATTAATTAACATATAAATTCAGAGGTCAGTGATTCATCAGTCTTATATAGCACCCAGTACTCATCACACCATGGGTCCTCCTTAAAATGTATCACCAGTGACCCATCCCCCATCACCTTCCCCTCCAGCAACCCTCAGTTTATTTCCTATAATTAAGAGTATCTTATGGTTTATCTCCCTCTCTGGTTTTGTCTTGTTTTATTTTTTCCTCTCTTCCCCTATGACTCCCTGTTTTGTTTCTTAAATTCCATATATCATTAAGATCATATGATGATTGTCTTTCTCTGATTGACTTATTTTGCTTAGCCTAATACCATCTAGTTCCATCCATGTCTTTGGTAATAACAAGATTTCATTTTTTTTGATTGCTGAGTAATAGTCCATTGTATGTATACACTATATCTTCTTTATTCATTCATCTGTTGGTGGGCATCTGGGCTCTTTCCATAGTTTGGCTATCGTGGACATTGTTGCTATAAACATTGGGGTGTAGGTTTCCCCTTTGGATCACTACATTTGTATCCTTGGGGTAAACACCCAGAAGTGTAATTGCTAGGTTATAGGGTAGCTCTATTTCCAGTTTTTTAAGGAACTTCCATACTGTTTCCCAGAGTGGCTGTACCAGCTTGCATTCCCATCAACAGTACAAGAGGGTTCCCCTTTCTCCACATCCTCGCAGATATTTGTTGTTTCCTTTTTTGTTAATTTTTTTTCCATTCTAACTGGTGGGACGTGCTATCTCATTGTGGTTTTGATTTGTATTTCCCTGACACCGAGTAATGTTGAGCGTTTTTTCATGTGTCTGTTGGCCATTTGTATGTCTTTTTTAGAGAAGTGTCTGCTATGTATAGAATAATGAAACAGGTCCATTTCTTTAAACCATACACAAAGATAAACTCTAAATGGATGAAAGACCTCAACATGAGACAGGAATCCATCAAAATCTTAGAGGAGAATATAGGCAGTAACCTCTTCGACATTGGCCACAGCAACGTCTTTCAAGACATGTCTCCAAAGGCAAGTGAAACACAAAAGCAAAAAATGAACTTTGGGACTTCATCAAGATAAAATGTTTCTGCACAGTAAAGGAAACAGTCAACAAAACTAAGAAGCAATCCACAGAATGAGAGATGTCTGCAAATGACATTACAGATAAAAAGATTAATATCCAAGATCTATAAAGAAATTCTCAAACTCAACACTCAAAAAACTAATAACCCAGTCAAAAAATGGGCAGAAGACATGAACAGACACTTCTCTAAAAAATACACACATATTGCCAATAAGTTTTCTGCTTGGGCTTCCATAAAGCCATTTTTGGCATCATGGCCTTGATAATTCAGTGAGGGAAAAGGCTGAGTAAAAGCCAAGAAGGTCAGTGAGTCACTTTGGAAGCATGCTCCTGGAGCTAGCAAGTTACTGTCAGTCAAATCCATGATGTCTGCATGTTTTGAAAAGTATCCAGAGAGATAGTCTAGTCACTAGTCCTAGAATTCTTAATCGGGTCCCAATATAACACAATATACTCTGATACTGATACATCAAATTACATCAAAATACCATAACATGCTTCTGCCTTAATCTACAAACTATCGGAGGATATGGCATTGTTATGTCTTTCCTTATTGTCAAGTACAGCTGATATTCAGAACTTTTTTGGTTAATTTGTTTAAAACACGAATTATGTTTTGTGTATTTTAAACACAAAATTGCCTTTTGATAACAAAGATGAAGAAAACATATTTGCTTTGACTTGTTAAAAAAATGCTAATTTTCTCACATTTATAATGTTTCTCTGAAAGGTCCAAGCTCCTCACTAGTAAAGTGATTACATTTGACTTTGCATTCCAATGTCTTGAAATAGTTCATGGTGTCTCCCACAAACATGCATCCCAGGGCAGTTCAAGCTGTCATGTGGGGCATGGCATGTCTCTCACACGGCCTCTTTGCCAACAGACAGGACAGTGCAAATGGCAGGTAACAGCTGCCCACAGGCTCAGCTTACTTTGGTTTTAGAGCTATCAGAAATAAACGGGGAGGTTAGAGAGGGTGTTGGCTAAGATCAGAGACTCTCCAGCTCATCAGCTTGGGATCAAAGCGCAGCCCAGCCACCTAGTTGCCCAAAAAACATAGATAAGTAATGTCTTTACTTTTTGCCTCAGTTTACTCATTGTGGAATGATGATGATAGGGGCTGTTATATGGATTAATTGAGAGAATACATTTAAACACCTAAAAAAGTTTCTGGAACATGGGACCTGAGCCGAAGGCAGTCACCCAACCAACTTGAGCCACCTAGGCGCCCCAGCAGTGTGTTTTGTTTCTTAAATTCCACATATGAATGAAATCATGTTATTTGTCTTTCTCTGACTGACTTATTTTGCTTGGTGTAATATAGTCTGGCTCCATTCACATCATTCCAAATGGCAAGATTTCATTCTTTATGATGGCTGAATAATATTCCATTGTATATATACACCACATCTTCTTTATCCATTATCTCTCAATGCACACTTGGGCTGTTTCCACCATCTGGCTATTGTAGATAATGCTACTATACACATCGGGATATGTTTGTCCTTTGAATTACCATTTTTGTACTCTTTGGCTAAACACCTAGTAGTGAAATTGCTGGATTGTAGTGCATAAAGCTCATCTTAAGTATATAAAACAATGCTAGATTGTGTGGGTGTGAGAGTTAATGGAACTCAGGTTTCCCATTTCATAGATGAAGATATGGAGGCCCAGAAAAGGATGAGACTTGCTTAAGACTTGTTTAATGTAACCCAATGAACCAATTGATGCCCAATGGGAAGTGAGCTGACTGGCTTACATTATATAACTGTTTTTACTTTGTGAATTTTCTTGTTACTTATTCAGAATAGGAATGCAGAGTAAAGAAAAAAAAGTTTATACAAGTGTCTTTGATTTTTAGATTTCATGAAGGTTTTTAAAAGTGAATTGAATCACTCTTTTAAATTACCATCTGTTCTTCCATATAGTGAGTTAAAAGTTAAGTGAATTATCTTAAACTTATTGTTTCAGAACTCATTAAAAGTGTATTTTAATTAATTTTGTTATAATTCGGGCCCTGGAGCAAGCTTTCTGTGGTGCTTCTGCGGAATCATCTGCCAACTTGATAAATGATCTCATTGTGCATGGGGACCTGTGTTCCTGCAGGTGGAGACCCCCTCCGTGTGGGGAGGTGTCCCCACTGCTCGACCTGGGAAGTGGGCAACAGTGCTGTGTGGTGACTGACTCCAGATAATGGTTCCTTGGTCAGCAAAGCATCAGTGCCAACAGCTTGCACACTCTCCTGGGTGTGAGCAGCATCAGTGCTGAGGACTGCCTCCAGGCAGAGTAGAAATCAGCCTGTGGCAGTTCTGTCTCAAGGTAAGAGAATTCAGGCTTTCTCTCTACCTATAAACATCTTGGTATTTATAGCATTTATGCTTTTGGAAACTCCTCTGCTTTCTGACCTGTAACTGTCAAGTTGTTCATCGTTCAAGTAGATGTAAGGATTTGTCTTAGAAATCTTCCCAACCTGGTGGAGGTGGAAGAGCTAGGACCACCACAGGGTGGAAAAAGAAGGCACTGGAATTCAAGACAAGCCTTGACTGCTATCTTGGATCAATGACACTCTTCAGTAAACATTTATTGAACACCTCTGTGCCAGGCAATTGTGCATCTCTGTAAGTGGGCAGGTTCTTCTCTGACAAGTTCATCTCAGACTGAGGTGCCTATTCTGAGCTCTTAAAATCATGTGTATATAGCACAGACCTCAGCTTATAATGTGTGTTTTCTCTGGGCATCAAAGACACAGGCTTCTGCAGGAAATGGAGCCTTGCATCCATCTTCTTCTGCAGTACTTACAACATCTGGCATGGGCTCAAATTCAGGGTAACTACTAAGAATTACTTATTGGTTGATTCTTAAAACTGATTGTACCACACAAATATTATATTGAAACCAGTTACTTTCCCTTCTAAAATTGATAGAACTTACCATTACTCATTGATCTTGAAAACTTAAGGACGTTTGCTTGCATTTCCAATGGGAGGTTGGGTCCAACAAAATAAATTGGAAACCACATATAAAAATGAATCATCTATTTTTTATTGAATACACATTTTCACGTTAAACATCTTTAATACTTAACATGCATTCCTGCTAGCTTAAGAAATCAAACATGGTTTATGGATTCAATTTAAAACCTTTCATTGAAAGGAAATCTATTTTTAATTTTCATTTTAATCATTTAAATATTTAAAGATGTTGCCTTTGTTCTCCAAACTTCTTTAATCATATTGGCTGTGTTTACATAGGGACTTCTGAGACAATGTATGTTTTTATTAATAGGCTATCCTAAAGCAAATGCATTTCTCAACCCAAAAATATATTTTCCAGCCTCTAGATTGGCTTTTGAGTCTCATCAAAGATTGAGTTCTTTATTTCTTTGTTTTTGTTTTTGTTTTTTAGATTTTATTTATTTGACAGAGAGAAACACAGCCAGAGAGGGAACACAAGCAGGGGGAGTGAGAGAGGGAGAAGCAGGCTTCCCGCCGAGCAGGGAGCCCAATGTGGGACTTGATCCCAGGTCTCCAGGATCATGACCTGAGCCAAAGGCAGTTGCTTAACCAACTGAGCCACCCAGGTGTCCCAAGAGTCCTTTATTTCTATGCATAAGGAATTCTTGTTGTTGGTGGGGTAGCCTTAGCCTTCAGTGGTGTGAGTGAGACCCCTGCTTCAGCTCCCTGCTTTTGCTCAACCCATCTCCATTGTCTGCATTCACTACTCTCACACATGATGAAGCTAAAAGCCAGGAATTCAGTTGGAATATATTGCGTTCTGGCGGTCTATCTCTGGAATCTCTCAAGTATCTTCACTTCTAGCCTGATGAGGGGTCTAGGCTGTCCTGCTGTGGGCTTCATGCAGGCTGGGATTTCAAATCCAGCTCTCCCACCTCTTGGTTTTATGACTTGAGCAGATCACTTATTTAAGATTCAATTTCCTCCTATAAAGTAGTGTCCACTCTATAGAGTTGATGTGCAGATCAGGGATAATTCATCTTGCTCATGGTAGGTTGTTGGTAAATGGTCACTCTTAAAATGGCCCCAGTTTCCCATGAGAATGAGAACCACGAAGGAAGAGATGCTTGTGGACACCCAGGGGAACCTCAGTTTATTCTTTCTATGTCTCCTAACCTCGTTTTTAAGTCTGAGCGTCCATTCTGTCCCTAAGGGGACAGCTCTGTAACCCCTTGAGTGCTTATAGCACAGATATATTGGGATTCTGAAAGCAGAGGATGTTGATTTCCTGTGAACACTGAGTGAGATAGACACTCTCCATTCTACTAACATGGACTCACCTTTGTTTCCCCAAGAGAGAAGATCTTGTGCAATGTGTGATCTTGGGCCATGGGTGTCTGTGGCTTCTTTCCAGCCCTTGGCTAGACAGACGTGGCCTGCACTGTTTCCACATCCTGATCACGCTGGCCTCGTATTTGGGGATGAGGTAGAGATGAGATATAAGGCAGATCGTGATTTCAAGGGTGCTGAGGGCTGGGTGGCTCAGTCAGTTAAACGACTGACTCTTGGTTTTGGCTCAGGCCATGATCTCAGGGTCCTGGGATTTAGCCTCTGTTGGGCTCTGCGCTCAGCATGGAGTTTGCTTGTCCCTCCCTCTGCTCACCACCCTCTAAATAAATACATAAATCTTAAAAAAATAAATAAAGGGTGGTGAAAAAGTCCTCAGTCACATTTAAAACTATACTATCGCCTCTTCTATTACTTTTAAGAGGGAGTAAAGGTCTTTCCATTCCTTTTCTAGTTAGAAGGACACAAATGGCTCAACCAAAATGGATTCATTCCTATTATGCCTGTTGTTCTTCTAAAGAATGAGATTGTTACTCAAATGATATTTATCCCTCCACCACTGGCAGTGTTCCATCTGGTGCAGATCATTTTCATGTTCCCTTATTTTGTAAAATGACCTCATTCAGGGAATGGACATTTATTCAACACCCACTATACCTGCCATTGCATTAGGCAGGTTAAATTACATACCTGATCTCACTCAATCTCCACCACAATCCTCTTGGATAAGGGGAATAGGCCACATTTCTATTCATGATAAAATCTTCACTATAAGGCTCACTCCAAGGTTTTGAGAAGCACTGCCAACAATATATAGTGAGAGAAGAAGAAAATTGAGATTTTAGACCAACTTTAGACTAAAGTCCATGTTTTTTACATTATATAATGTATATAAAGCAAATGTTTTTTGCTTTAAGGAAAAAAAATGAGATTCTCTAGATGTCACTCTTCCAGGACAACTTGATCATGACTTGCACTTTTGAAAATTGGCTAAGAGACCAGAACAGCTAAAAATACAATCTTTATTGCTTATTTGCTTTGTAAATTGAAGCACTGGAGTCATTGATTTTGACTATGTATCTAGTTTATATAATTTTTATTTATCAATATCCATGGAAAGTTTAGAAATATATACAGCATTACAAAAGAGATCTCAGACACAGTGTGGTGGAAAGAATTGTGACTTTGGGATTAGATATACATCCATTCTAATCATTAGATGTTTGATCACGAACAAGTTGATTGAACCAAGTCTTAATTTCTTCATACATCAAGTGGGGACAATGGTCAATTTCCCTCTCACATGGTTATTATGAGAACTAAGCAAGATAAGAAATATAATGTCACAGAATCTGACCCACTCAGGCATGCATTAAATAACAAACCTTATTTTTAGGACTATTACCATCTCACTAATAATATAGTAGCTTCAACATGTATAATGTGTATAGATACATAATATTCAAATACTATCCAAACTGTCCCTAGTTCCCATTAGACCATGTCTTGTCTCCACTGTAGTCTCAGCCTTAGACATGGTACCTAGCATACAATAGGTTCTGAGTAAATATTGGTTTAATTTAGGACACTGGGGATAAAGCAGCAGTTTAAGAGTCCTAAGCTCATGACCTAGGATTTTACTAGGCTGTTATCAATTTCAAATGTATAAAATAAAAATTGGGGTCTAGAATATCCCTAAGGTTGTGAACATTTCAAGATGGCGCAATTGAAAGCCCCTGAAATGAAATTTATAGGCTAGTTTTGATTAAGCATCAATTAAGTAGCATTAAAGTCAAGTAAGAGACATTCAGAATACCAGGTAAAACCAATTTTCCTTCCTCTGATTAATCTATTTCATGGCAAGGGAAAACATGATAGCTTTTCAGGAGTGAATCTGAGGTCACCAACTATATTAAAATCACACAACTGACTATTTGATGAATGTATAACAAAATACGGGTAACATTTGCTGCTGGAAGCAGTGATCCAAGATGCTGAAGAGAGGTATTCCAAATAATTAACCATCTCTGATGAGATGTGGGGAGCAAATTTAGTTGGTCAACATTAATGAACGGAGTGCAGACCCATGTGTGCCTGACTGGTCTGGGCTGGGGTTTTGATAACTCAGGAATGAAAGATCTGTCGTACCTTCTTATTTATTATCCTCCACTTATGGTTTATGCTTCAGAATTTTATTGTGGGTTGTACTTTTTAAGTATCCTATATGTACATATCATCCTTTCCTTATTATATCCTGTGCTCTTTGAGATGAGGGACAATGTGAGATGCTTCGTATATTCCCCCACTTCTAGTGCACTCATAAAGAGACTGAAAGCTGTAATGTGAGTACAGTCTTTCCCATGTTGTAGAATTTTTCTGAAGAAGCCTGAAGTGCAACACAGCTCAGAGTCTAGAAGTGAGTGACTAAACTTCCTGTCATCATATTACTACTACTATAATTATTAGTGTGCCAACTAGATATTGAGGGTTTCTGTCCTTCACTAAGTCATCCTTCTGAAAGAGCTTAATAGAAAAGCAGAAATTAGGGAGGCAAAAAATGAGGGTAATCATAAAGAATTATCTCCAGAAATGATGTTCTCTTATATTTTCTACTCCCGAGTATTTTAAGCCCTGGTGCTATCTCAGCTTCAAACAAATTTAAGAACTAAAAGCCTTGGTCTCCTCCCAGAGGAAGTTTTTTACTTGTTTTTTTTTTAAGATTTTGTTTATTTTTTTGACATAGAGAGAGATCACAAGTAGGCAGAGAGGCAGGCAGATAAAGAGGGGGAAGCAGGCTCCCCTCTGAGCAGAAAGCCCAAGGAGGGTCTCGATCCCAGGACCCTGAGCTCATGACCTGAGCCAAAGGCAGAAGCTTATCCCACTGAGCCACCCCAGTGCCCAGTTTTTTACTTTTTAATTGGAATCGCTGAACTGTTTCCCACATTATTTGCTGATGAGAAAGATGTATCCTAGTGAATGAAACTTCTGTTGGAAGCAAAGGAATAATTATCCTACCCCCGTCTTAGCAGCATCCCTCACATGGTCGAAATGAGATGGCAGGGAGTTCTTTCTGACCGGGAGATGTTCCCTGAAATCTAAGTGTACTGGATTGTTTCACTTCTGAGTATTTGAAACCTAGATATGTGCAAAAAGAGCTTTGCCACGAACAGTGATGTATTTAGTAGGGGCATGGTAGTAACTCACTTTAAACTCTAATGCAATTCCAGCAGACAATGTGGTGATGTAATTTTGTGGACTTTTTTTCCTTTATATTTTAGAATCCACAGAGTTAAGTACTCAGAACTACTTAAAGGAGATGTACATAAAAAAGAGAAGGAAAGAAAAAAAACCAGACTATGCAAACAGTTCTGGTTTGTTTTTAAAAAATGCAAATGGAGAAATTAAAAAAAAAGATGAAAAGAGAATGCTTTTCCTTCCATTACTTTTCCTCATTTTATTGTAAATTGATACTCAAGTTGCACAAAGGATTTGGGGAAAGTTGTTTGTTATATAAGTGCTGGATCTATCAGAAAGAATTTAGTCCTTACTTTCTCTAGCATTTTTGATTCCATGGTAACAGAGTGTTATTCTCTAATCTAGAGAGGCTCTAGATTCTCATGGGAGAATGCAGTGTTCTTCCAACATAGTGCAGTTTTGTTTAGGGACTACTCCAGCCGCATGGAACCAATCCATGTTTCAGCCAGCCAGTCTGTGTGAGAGCTAACCACTCAGCTATCAAATACTCTCCCACCTCTTTCCCTTCCATATGCCTGGGGAACAAGGGCATTTCCAGCTGACTTCTCCCTGGAGTGAGTATCTGTAAATGGAAAGGGGGAAGAAGGAAGCCATGGTGAGCTCTAATGGAAAAGTTTTCCCTTACAGGATGCAGAATTGCGGCTGGGGTATATAAATGATGCAGCATAACCTGAGGCATTGATGCCTTTTCGACTTGCAGTCCTTTGGGAATCAGTATGCTCCAGCCCTTCCACAGTGTCCCCCTCTGGGAGATTTCAGTTTGTTCTTTTGGCATAACTTCAAGCTTCATGCATCTCCAGTGAAAGAAACTCCATTCGAAAGCGGAATTTGAGGGAGCCCTGTCTATGGACATTCATAGTGTTCGTTGTTTCTGAATTACTGATGGGATACCAACCTTGTTTATTGAAATCTTTCTTTTTTAAATGTTCATTTGTGGCTTTATAGGGAATTGGGCATATATTTCCCAATTAAGATCTGATAGAATCTTATAAACATGAATTCCTGTCACAAAGGACCACAGAAGGCAGTGTTTACAAAGTTGTTGCAACTCAAAAATTACTTGCCTGGTTCTCTTTTCTGGATGCTCTCAGAGCTAAGACCCCCTACTTCATGTCTGTATATCTAGGTCATGGCAGGTTCTGCTGTCAAACTATTCACTGAGATAGGTAATAAGGGTGGGAATGAAATCTTTACTGATGTCACTGTGATTTATTTTTTCCATGTCCAGTGTTCCATCTTATAGCCCAGAGTTCTGATAGGGTTGGTTGAGTTGTAAGGAACAGTGATTTCTTTCACACACCCCAGATGATGAAAATAAGAATGAATTTTTTTTAAGATTTTATTTATTTATTTGACACAGAGAGAGAGATCACAGATAGGCAGAGAGGCAGGCAGAGGGGGGGGGAAGCAGACACCCCACCGAGAAGAGAGCCCGATGCAGGGCTTGATCCCAGGACCCTGAGATCATGACCCGAGCCAAAGGCAGAGGCTTCACCTCTGAGCCACCCAGGTGCCCTGAAAATAAGAGTGAATTACCGAAACTAGCCATCATCAGAAATAAACCACAGCAACTTTAGGGGCCCCCTGCTGTGTCTTTCTAACTGCATCCCTCTTCTCTCTGAATCTATTCTCTTCTCTTCTCTCTAGGGACTACTGTCCCCTGCTTACTCATATTTTTTGTTTCCTTATAACTTTCTGAAAATGGCTTGTTTTCATCTTAAGTTTACTCTTCAAAACCTTTCTGCTTCTGAGTCCACCCCTAGCTAAATATTTGTCAATGATTTATTATGTAAATTTCTGAAAAGACCCCACTTATACTTTCTGTACCAGGCCAGGTTTCTAAGTGGTAGATTCATTTCCATCCTTGAGTTAGGTGACTTTTCCTCACTATAGATTTGTTTGAATTTTCCAGATTTTTATAAAAATGCAATGGTGTATATACCATTTTTATAAAAATGCGATAGTATATAAAAATGAAAGTGTATGTATATATATAATATTTATAAATATATAAATATTATATATAATGGAATATCACTCAGATATCAAAAAAGAAATCTTACTATTTGCTACAACGTAGATGGAATTAGAGGGTATTATGCTAAGCAAAGTAAGTCAATCAGAGAAAGACAATTATATGAATTTCACTCATATGTGGAATTTAAGAAACAAGACAGAAGATCATTAGGCAATAAGGGGAAAATAAAATAAGACAAAAGCAGAGAGGGAGACAAATCATAAGAGATTCTTAATGATAGGAAGCAAACTGAGGGTTGCTGGAGGGGATGATGGTGGGAGGAAGGGACCACAGGGTGATGGGCATGAAGGAGGGCACCTGATGGAATGATCACTGGGTGTTATATGAAACTGATGAGTCACTAAATTGTACCTCTGAAACTAATACATTATATGTTAATTAAATTTAAATAAAAATTTAAAAAAGAAAAAAATGCAATAGTGCAGTGTATTCTTTATCTCTCTGGCTTCCACCCTCCTCCTCAGGAGGATTATTTTGAGTTTCATCTGTGTTGTTGTGTGCACCTAGAGCTTATTCTTTTTATTGCTGAGCATCCATTGTCTAGACATGCAAGTGTTTCCTTATGCATTCAACTCTTGATGGGTTTGGGCTATTACAAATAAAATTACTATGAATTTTCATGCATGAGTCTTTGTTTGGACATGCGCTTTCACTTCTTTTGAGTAAATTCCTAGGAATGAAATGCCTAGATCATATGGTAGGTGCATATTTGTTTTTAAGAAATTGTAATACTGTTTTCCAACTAATTGTTATATATTTATTTTTAAGATTTGATTTATTTGACAGATAGAAACACAGCTAGAGAGGGAACAAAAGTAGGGGGGTGAGAGAGGGAGAAGCAGGCTTCCTGCTGAGCGGGGAACCAGACGTGGGTCTCCATCCCAGGACTCAGGAATCATGACCTGAGCCAAAGGCAGAGGCTTAATGACTGAGCCACCCAGGCGCCCCCATTCCTACCTTTTACTTTCTTGCCACCAGTGTATGCAAACTCCATTTCCTCTAGTCAACACTCAATATGGTGAACTTTTAAATTCAGCCATTCAAATAGATACAGATCCTTTGTCTGCGTTTTTTATTTTTTTTTAAACAGATACACTGCATTTTATTTATCCATTCATCAGTTGACAAGCGTTTGGGTTGTTTCCACTTTTTGGCAATTATGAATAATAATGCTGTGAACACTTGTGTATAAATTTTGTGTGGACAAATCTTTTCAATTCTCTTGAGTATGTACTTAAGAGTGGAATTGCCAGCTCATACAATAACTCGATTTTTAATCACCTGAGGAATTGCCAACCTGATTTCTCAAGTGGCTGCCTTATTTGTCTATTTCTTAAATTGGGCTGCCTGATTTATTATCATTAAATTTTGAAAGTTCTTTACATAGACCAGGCACAAATCATTTATCAGATATATGTTTTGCAAATAGTGTCTCCTTTTAATCTTCTTAACAGTGTCTTTTCAAAAGCAGAATTTCCTATTTTTAAATTTTAAACTCTCATTGCTTTATAGCCACTGTCCAAAAATCTATTGCTTCATATATTATTCTGGTCCCCTGGCTGTTTCAGGCAAGAAGGTGAATCCTCCATCTTGGTGAGGAGCAGTTCTTGCTGAAGATAGAAAATAGGTATTTTATTATCTAGTCCTCCTCCATGTGTAGTAAATTATCTTTTATATGGCAAGTGTCCAAAATAAATGTTTGTTGAGTAGTTGGAATTTGTTTAAAGAGTGAAGATGAAAATATGTCTCCTGTCTCAGCTGGTTTTTGTATCTGTAGCAGCTTGTTCTTGAAAGTAGAAGGCAGTGGGATGAAAATTCAGTTTGGTTTAAAGCCCAGAGTAATTGGGTTTAGTTAATCAAGGCTTTGGTTATTTACCTTGAAGTGGATTTTTGTAGCTCTAGAGCATTTTATTTTTTGTTCTGTAATTAATGGATAAATATTATGTTTCACTGCTTAAAAATCAATGGCAAACTTAGCCTACATGGATGTTTGTATTAATGGTGGTAAACAAATAGCTCTTAAATACGTCTGGGTATTCCTTTTAATTTTCTTTTGTCAGTAGGGTTCTTTTTCTAATTTAGTAATTCTTCAGTGGGAGGAATAAAATCAGAGTTCCAAGCTTTTTACTTGTCAAAACTCATAAAATTTCAGCTACATTGAACTATTTAATGATTGAATTAGTTTGTTGTCATATGACACATCGAAGATCCTGGAGAGCTTATTCCAAACCAATCTTTTATTATTATTATTATTGAGATTAAGGACAGAAACCTTAATCTAATTTGGAAACTCTCATTTATAATTTGTCACAATAGCATAGAAGGAGTAATGTTTTTAATCTTTTAAGTTTCAGAAAGTTTAAGAACTTTGAAATATTTGTCTACTTTTATAATCTCTACCTTCTGTTAATTCATTTATCATATGGCTCACATTTAAGACCCTGGAGAGCACATTCTAAACCTAATTCTCCTCTTCCTCCTCCTCCTTCTCCTTTTCAGTGGGATTATAGTAAGAGATCTTACCTTAAATTGAATTTTATTTCTTCTGATTTATTTTGAAGGACGTGAAATAGAACACAGGGTGGGCTTAAACAGCATTAGGTAAGTACCAGAAGTTCAAAAAATACTCATGAAACGAAATTGTGTTGTTCAACAGAAGCTAGCAATTACAAAGCATTTTTTTTTTGCCTGTAGTTTTCATTTGATGAATAATACTTCAGCTGTTAATCCAAGTCAAACATGATACTAGATGTTTAGAGTTAATAAAGTGAAACAAAAACTCTACCTTTTAAAGCTCACAGTCTAGTTTAAATGTGGTTAACTTAGGATCAAGAGTATGTCTCAGAATTTTCTGTGAATTTTGTAAAGCTTTTAAGGGATGGGTTCTAAGGTGCAGAGATAATAGGAGAAAGCTGACATTTTGTATTACATCTAAAAAAATTCTTAACCCACTCCTCCATCCGCTCCTAAAGTTTAAGAACTGCTTATCTAAGGGTAAGGCAGACATGCAAATAAATAATTATGATACTATGCTATAATTCTTTAAAGGTAGTATACACAGGACACCCTATATATAAAGAGGATATAACTATCATAAATATATATGCACTTAACATCAGAGGATCTAAATATATAAAGCAAGTACTAATAGAACTTAAAGGAAAAATAGACAACATTATAATACTACAAGGGACTTCAGTACCCCACTTTAAACAATAGATAAGTCATCAGACAGAAAATCAATAAGGAAAGAGCAGACTTGAGCAACATTATAGACCAAATGGACCTAACAGACATATGGAGAACATTCCATCCAATAGCGGCAGAATATACGTTTTCTTTTTTTTTTTTAAGATTTTATTTATTTATTTGACAGAGAGAAACACAGCTAGAGAGGGAACACAAGCAGAGGGACTGAGAGAGGGAGAAGCAGGTTTCTCACCGAGCAGGAAGCCTGATGTGGGACTCGATCCCGGGTCTCCAGGATCATGACCTGAGCCGAAAGCAGTCGCTTAACCAACTGAGCCACCCAGGCGCCCCTAGAATATACTTTTTCAAGTGCGCATGGAACATTCTCCAGGATAGATCATATATTACGTCACAAAACAAGTCTTAATATGTTTAAAGAGACTGACATAGTAGTATTTTTTCCACTCACAATGTTATGAAACCAGAAATCAATAACAGGAGGAAATTGGAAAATCAAATGTGTGGAGATTAAACATGTTCCTGAACAATAATGAGTCAAAGAAGAAATAAAAGGGGAAATCTAACAAAGATCTTGAGACAAATAAAAATGAAACACAATATACCAAAATGTATGGAAAGCTGCAAAAGCAGTGTTAAAAGGGATCTTTGTAGTGATAAATGCCTACATTGAGAAAATAAAAACATCTGAAATAATCTGACTTTACACCTCAACAAGCTAGAAAAAGAAGAATATGTTAAGCCCAAAGTTAAGAGAAGGAAGAAAAAAATAAAGAATAGAGTAGAAGTAAAGAAATAAGGGCTAGAAAAACAACAGACAAGATGAACAAATTACAAAAGGAATTTTTGAAAAGAAGCAAATATAATCTACATTGAGATATCACCTCACACCTGTTAGGATGGCTATTACCAAAAGAATGAGAGATAACATGTGTTGGAAGGATGCGAAGAAAAGAGAGGCTTGGTACACTCTTGTTGGAAATGTAAATTGGTATAGCCCTTGTGGAAAACAGTATTTATATTCCTCAAGAAATTAAAAATAGAACTATTATTTGATCCATGTATCTCATTTCTGGATATATCCTCAAAGGAATAGAATCAGGATTTCAAAGAGATATCTATATCCTCATGGTTATTGAGTCATGATTCATAATAGCCTGATGTATATTCAGCCGAAGTGTCTGTCAATGGGTGCATGGATAAAGAAAATGTGGTATATATAAACAGTGGAATATTATTTGGCCTTAGGAAAGGAAGATATCCTGCCATTTGTGACAAAATAGATGAATCTGGAAGACACATGGTAAAGTGAGAATAGTCAGACATGGAATGACAATCACTTCACATTCTTACTTATATGTGTAATCTGAAAAAGTGGAATATAGAGAAGCAGACTGTAGAATGGTGGTTTCCATGGGCCAGGGTGGTAGAGGAAATAGAAAGATGCTTGTAAAAGGACACCAAGTTTCAGGATTGCAGGATGGACACCACTCTAGAGATCTAATGTACAGTATGGTAACTGTAACTGATAATACTGTATTATGTACTCAAAATTTGCTGCGAGTAATGGAGTACTTAGTATTACACATAAGCAATGAATCATGGAGTACTACATCAAAAACTAATGATGTACTGTATGGACACTAACATAACAGAAAGAAAGAAAGAAAGAAAGAAAGAAAGAAAGAAGGAAGGAAGGAAGGAAGGAAGGAAGGAAGGAAGGAAGGAAGGAAGGAAGGAAGGAAAGGAAGGGAAGGAAAGGAAAGGAGAAAGAAAAGAAAGAAAGAAAGAAGAAAGAAAGAAAAATTGGCTGAAAATAAATCTTAAATGTTCTCACCACAAACTTTTTTTTGAAGGTAATTCTGTGATGGATAAGTTACTTAGCTTGATCATGGTAATCATTTCAGAGTGTATATGTATATCAAAATTTCATATATACTTTATATATATTTAATTTTATCTGTTAATTATACCTCAATAAAGCTGGGGGGGAAAGAAAAGAAAATGAGTCTAGAGAGGTAGACCATGGACACATGTGGTAAAAGATGGGATGGATCATCAGAGAAAGACAATTATCATATGATCTCTCTGATACAAAGAATTTGAGAGGCAGGGTGGGGGGGTCATGAGTAGAAAGGAGGGAAAAATGAAACAAGATGGGAATGGGGAGGGAGACAAACCCTAAGAGACTCTTAATCTCTGGAAACAAACTGAGGATTGCTGGAATTTGGGGAGGGTTGCGGATAGGGTGGCTGGATTATGGACATTGGGGAGACAATGTGCTACAGTGAGTGTTGTGAATTTTGTAAGACTGATGATTCACATTCCTATGCCCCTGAAACAAATAATACATTATATGCTGATTAAAAAAAAAGATGGGATGGATAATGTTGAGAGCCATTGAGGTTATTTTATCTTATATATGGTGGCGAGCCAGTGGTGGGATGATTCAAATAATGGTGTCATATAAAAAACTAATAATAGACAAGTTTAGTAAGCATATACAATGTGCAAAACTTCACATTAGAAGATTTACTTGCATATCTTCTGTAATCCATCAACATCCTTATACCTGTATAAAGCTAATTTTTATAAGGCTTGTTTATATTTTACAAATGGAGATATTGAAAATTTTAAATATTAAGTATTTTTTAAAAAAATTCACAACCAGGGGCACCTGGGTGGCTCAGTTGGTTGGGCGACTGCCTTCGGCTCAGGTCATGATCCCAGAGACTCAGGATCGAGTCCCACATCGGGCTCCCTGCTCGGCGGGAGGTCTGCTTCTCCCTCTCTCACTCCCCCTGCTTGTGTTCCCTCTCTGGCTGTGTTTCTCTCTGTCAAATAAATAAATAAAATCTTTAAAAAAAAAAAAAAAAAAAATTCACAACCAGTTGATAACACAGCTTAAAATCAGTGTTATACATGGCAAAACCCAATCACCTCAACTTCTATCCTCTACAAAGCAAAGTGATGAAAACAAGGAACATATTTCACTTGTATTCTGATAATTGAAATAATGTGGAACTTCCAGAGTCGTAGTTTACTTTAAATTTCTTGAGTTAACTTTTTGTTTGAAAGAAAGTACAGATGGAAAATTCCATGAGACATGTGACAAGTCCTCACAAAATTTACAGAGATAATTATGCCATAAAGTTAATAAAAATGTTTCTGATCATTTTGATGATCACTTAAGATGTCAGAACTGGTTATGGGCAAATAAACAAGCATAGACATTAAGCCTTGCATTCCCTTGCCCACTGTTCAGCAAAAATCAACTACAACTTGTGAAAATTGAAAGATGCTGCCCACACTGTTTGTATTGTTAAAACAAAATGGAAAGTATACAGAAATTACTAGGAATGGATTAAATAAGTTGCAGTATTGGTAGTCAATGAAATAATCCACAACTATTAAAAGATTGTTGTAAACCTATAAATGTTGACTTTGAGAAAGCTAAGAATATATTAAGTGGAAGTGTATTCATCAGAAAATGTATGCGAACATGTTTATATTTGGGTATTTACATAAAATGTCTGAAAAGTGGCTATCTTTGGTAGGACTGAGACTGGGAGCAAGGAGAATGCACTATGTTTATTTCATACGATTCTCTACTATTTGATATTTTTTATGACAAGAAAACACTATTGTTGTGATAATACTTTAAAAATTTATTTCCCCCTAAAAGAAAAACTGTGCAAGTTCCATTGGCATTTTCTGCATGCTAAGACAAAGAACACAAAGAAGCTGAGAGATCTGTAATACACAGTCTGAGTGCTTACAGATTTTATTAGAGACTGAAGCAATATAAATATTTACCAACAAAACTCTCATAGACATAATATGGAGAAGAAAACCTGCTTTTGTGTGACTCATATTGAATTGTCTAAAATATAAAATAAAAATGCAGGCCTTCTATATAACTCACAAAGAAATGAAAAAGCCATGGAATGTATCTTTTTTTGTGATTTTGGAAAAGTGGAATCATAGTGGGTTGTCACAGAATATTCTACGGCAGCAGTTAAATTTCCTTTCTTTAATGTAATAATAAAGTTCTCTAAGAAACTTGATAGACACTTTGAAGTTTAAACCTCATATAGAATTTTACTGGCATATTGATGGAGCCATAAGATTTGTTCAAAATAAAGAGGAAAACTTTTCTTATTTTTTAATGGTAATTCATCATACTTATAATTACTGAAATAGAGTTTCTGAACATTCACTTTCTTCAATTAAAAAGACTTGTTCTAAATTTGAATCTGGGTAATTGAAACTTTGAAAGTTGTTTTGAAGGAAAATTGGAAGGTCCACAGTGCATCTCCCATGATTCTCAGCTCATCACAATGCTGAAGGGATTCAGTTTTCTCAGATTTCACATAAAATATATAAAAGTTCTTTTTGAGGATCAAACAAAATTTCATATTCATTGACTCTAGAAAATTATGATGGAGTTGTTTTCTTTGATGAACTCATTATTTTAATAAGAATAATAAAATGAGTCACATTGCTTATTGGCTATAATTGTTCACCCTTTTCTTGAGATTCACCTAGGTTTCAGATATAAAGAAAGCTAAATATATTCTGCAGTCTACTCATCATCTCCTCATACTACCACATGGCAGTAACTTCTGGGAGCACACAGAACAATGTAACAGTGAGCATTTACTTAGCCCTTATGAAGAACTTGCTCTATGCTTAAGTGGTTTATGTTTATTTTCTCATTAAATCTCTACAACAAACCTATAATGTATTATTATTCTCAGCGTACATTATTATAGAATTTGTTTACTTCTTCTGAGTGACAACCTATAATTGGAACTTAAATTGTGGAAAACTTAAATTGTGGAACTTAACTGTGGAGGAAAAAAAGAATCAATGGCTGGATGAATTTTTATAATAATCTTCTGAGTAAAATAGAAGAATCATAATTATTCTCATTTGGTAGGTAAGGAAAACAAATACAGTTATATGACTTGTCCACAGGGATCCAACTAATGATAGGGCTGGAAACCAAAGTCATATTTCTATATCCTGAGACCAGATTTTCATTCTTATAGCACCCCTCCTTCATATATTTATTTTATCAATAACTTGCTTATTCATGCAAATTTTTGTGAGCCTTCCATGTGTGAGGCATTATGCCAAACCCTGAAGATATATGACAGTTTTAATGACCAAACATCCCCTCTTTGTCCCAGCCACACACGTTAGATTTATTACATAGAAATTTAGGGCTTCTAAATATTCCATGTGCTTCCTTATATTATCTACTTCCCTTATAGTTAGGTTAGCTGTTCATGACTAGTTCTGGTCAATGCACTGAGAGTGGAGGTAATGTATGTCACTTCCAAGCCAAGGCAATTAAAAGCTGATATATTTCCTCCAACTCAGTCTTTATGTGTTCCAGCATCAATGTCTAGGTATTGAGATGACGTGTCACAAAATGAAGAAGCCAGGGTCCCGAACATCATATGGAGGAGAATCCTCATTGATTTATAGTGAACTTCGTGTGAGCAAATTCTAAGCCATTAATATTTAAAGATTTATTTGTACTACAATATAACTTAGATTATCTGACTAAAGTACTAAAGTTTTATACCTTTTTTTTGGAAAATATCTCTCCCTTATTGAAGTGATGCTTGCAAAAGTATATTTCAATGAACACATTTTTCTGTTCATTATTTTTTTCAAAGTAATGTTTTATTCATACACTTCCCCTAATTAGGAGAAACTAAAATACTAAATAAATGTAAGAGAGAACAGATTTGAAAGTTAAACATTTTTTAAATTTCTTTTTGCTTAAGAGAGAGAACAAAGATATTCATTAATAAATAGAGATTTGGGGGCACCTCGGTGGCTCAATGTGTTAAAGCCTCTGCCTTCAGCTCAGGTCATGATCTCAGGGTCCTGGGATTCAGGCCCGCATGGGGGGGGGTCTCTGCTCAGTGGGGAGCCTTCTTCTTCCTCTCTCTCTGCCTGCCTCTCTACCTACTTGTGATATCTCTCTCTGTCAAATAAATAAATAAAATCTTTTAAAAAATAAATAGAGATTTCGTCAAAAATGCAGGGTAACGTATTGAAATGAAATTTGAAAGCATGAAAATGAAATATAATCCCTTCCAACCCACAGAGGGAAAAGAGGAGAATAAAGAAACTTTGAAAAATTCAAGAAAATTCAAGAAATGGGAGGCATAGAAAATGTAGAGTAAGTAGTACAATATAGGATGGCGTACATATTCATTATATTAAAAGTAAATTGACTAAACCCATAAGCTAAAAAATAATGACTGCCAATTAGTAATAGAAGAAAAATCACCCCCATGTTGTTTAGCGATATGTATTTAAAGCACAAGGACACAGAATGATTGCAAGTTAACTGATGGGGAAAAGCACATATACTAGGTAGATGCTAACCAAAAATTGATGTCACCATTAACAGCATAAAATAAAAGTTACCACAAAATTTTATGGAGGATACAGATGATTCCAGCATAATGTTCAAAGGGACAATTCCCAAGAAAGATAAATTCTAACTGCAAACTACCTCACTTTGATGAATTCACTACCAACATGGGAGACTTTTCTATATTCTACCTGTGTGAAAAAACAAACAGAAAAACATTTAAGAAGGGTGTAAACAAGATTAAACCACACAACTAACAAACTGTATTCAATAGGCATCTTTTAAAAACGTATATCCAACATGGGTGATGGGCATCAAGAAAGGCATGTGATATGATGAGCACTAGGCATTATAAACATCTGATGAATCATTGAACATTATATCAAAAACTAATGATGTACTATATGCTGGCTAATTGAATTTAAATTAAAAAAGGAAAAAAAAGCAATTTGAGAATATACATTCTTCTCAAGTCCACCTGTGTATTAATAAAAACTGACCATATTACAATTCTCCCAGAAATATGCACTAAATTTTGAAAAGTCAAGATGTTGACTATTCTCTAAATGAAATGGGTTGTGAAATATCCAACAAATACTTACTAAAATTAAGACCTCTCATATGCAGGTCAGCAAAATATACTTTAAAATAACTTTTAGTTTAAAAAAGAGATCCAAATGGCAATTAGAAAATACTTAGATCTTAATGAAAATTAAAATACTATATAGCAAAATTTTTAGGATGAAACTAAAGCTATATTTAGATGGAAACTTACAGCTTTAAATATTTACATAAGAAAAGAATTGTTGAAAACTAATGAATTAAATAAGCAACTTAAATTTTAAATAATAAAATAGAAAAAAAACTTAAAAAAGGAGAAGATAAGATATAGTAAGTTAAGTACAGAAACTATAGAAAACAAAATATAACATAACAAACAACAAAAATAGAAACCATGCCTCAAAAGGCAAATAATAAATAACAACCTAACACTTTGGTAGGATTGGTCATGGAAAGGAATACACAAAGGAACAACACTGGGAATGGAAAAGGAGAATCTAAGCTTAGATAGGACAAAGGTTTGTTTCTGAAGCAATTAGAGACTACTATTAACAGTGCCATAGATTTCAAATCACAGGTGAAAGAAATTTTCCAGAAAACTATAACTTAAAACTAATGTAACGTTATTTGAAAACCTGAATAAGCCTTCATGTATATTAAGTAAGTTGAAGCCAATATTAGAAATAATATCCAATACAAAAATGTCTAAATCCACTAAGAGAATTACACCAAATATTAAAAGAACATAAAATACTTAGCTTGCCTTGTTGCAAAGAAGGGGAGAAGGAGCTGATACCATTGTGTTTCTAAAACCACACTCACCCAGGTGAGAGATTAGTTTGGAGTGAATAAAGAGGTTTTAGAGGGAATGGAGACACGTGAATATATTTCACTGATATTTAGAAGACGTAGTCAATGAGTCAATGATGCATGGAGAAGAGTTGGTGTTGTAGACTGTGAGATGGAGATTAGTATTATTTTATTTTTTTTACTGTTCTATTTTTTTTTAATTTTTAAAAATTTTTTTATTGTTACTAAATTTTTTTTCCCACTGTTCCAAGATTCATTCCCCATTCCCTACACCCAGTGATCCACGCTTTAGGTGTCCCCAGTACCCACCACCAGGATCTCCCATCCCTCCACCCCACTCCCTCCAAGCCCCTCAGTTTATTTCTGTGTCCAAAGACTCTGTTGTTTCATTTCCCTCCCTAGATGACCCTAGTTCCCATTTACTTTCCTTCTCCCACTGTCCTCCAGTTTACCCCTCATGCACCGCAAGTAAGTGAAACCATGCGATACTTGACTTTCTCTTCTTGGCTTATTTCACTCAGCATAATCTCTTCTAGTCCAGTCCATGTTCCTACAAAAGTTGGATATTCATCCTTTCTGATGGAGGCATAGTATTCCATTGAATATATGTACCACATCTTCTTTATCCATTCATCTGTTGATGGGCACCTTGGCTGTTTCCACAATTTGGCAATTTTGGCCATTGCTGTGATGAACATTGGGGTGCATATGGCCCTTCTTTTCACTACATCCGTATCGTTGGGGTAAATGCCCAGTAGTGCAATTGCAGGGTCATAGGGTAGCTCTATTTTTAATTTCTTAAGGAATCTCCACACTGTTTTCCAAAGCGGCTGCACCAGTTTACATTCCCACCAACA
This sequence comes from Spilogale gracilis, assembly GCA_004023965.1. Classification (NCBI taxonomy): domain Eukaryota; kingdom Metazoa; phylum Chordata; class Mammalia; order Carnivora; family Mephitidae; genus Spilogale; species Spilogale gracilis. The sequence goes on from PITA01007126.1 coordinate 93,730, forward strand.
GTGTAAGAGGGTTCCCCTTTCTCTGCAGCCTCTCCAACACTTGTTGTTTTCTGTCTTGTTAATTTTGGCCATTCTGACTGGTGTAAGGTGGTATCTCAGAGTGGTTTTGATTTGAATTTCCCTGATATCTAGTGATGCTGAACATTTTTTCATGTGTCTGTTAGCCATTTGTATATCTTCTACGGAGAAATGCCTCTTCATGTCTCTTGCCCATTTTTTGATGTGTTCATCTTCTTTTTGGGTGTTGAGTTTGAGTAGTTCTTTATAGATCTTGGATACCAGCCCTTTGTCTGTAGTGTCATTTGCAAATATCTTCTCCCATTCTGTGGGTTGCCTCTTTGTTTTGTTGATTGTTTCCTTTGCTGTACAGAAGCTTTTTATTT
>PITA01007127.1:0-93081 GCA_004023965.1 Spilogale gracilis
TGACAGCTGGCCTTTTTTTTGTTCCTTTAAAAACACACTGCAGCACACTTTTCTATACTCATAATTCTATTTCATACTTCTTGATGACTATAATATTCTATTTTATGGGTACAACTTTACCTTAGACAATTTCATTATTTATTTACCATTATTTTCAGTAAGCAGTCTTGTCCACAATCTACCTAATACTAGGATATAAATGAGGAATATCCCCCTGAGTGGAACTTCAGGACCAAAGATACACAAATTTTGTTATTCAACAGACTATCCCATTTTTTTTGCTGAAGATTGCATTTATGTTCCCACCAGCTATGCCTATAATGCCATCTATTTAATAGCAGCCTACATTTGGGTTATCTGTGTTGAGTCATACTGAGAAACCCTTTCCCGGGTCTAACGTTAGGTTCCTTCATCTATTTTACTTAAAATATCTACAATTTAATTCTAAAGATTGACGGGATATGGCCCTTATTTTTTTCCCCATACAGCTGGAGAGATCTTAAAAAAAAAACTTTGTTGAATGGTGGTTAATTTTTCCACTAACATGAAATACTATCACTCTCATAGCTAAAGAGCCTTGTATTGTTGAACTATACCATAAATCTGCCTAATTTTCTGGTACCAAACTCCTTTATATAGTGAAGTTTCACTTAATATATTTTAATAACAGGTAGGGCTATACTATCATTTACATGTCCACATTCATAAGCAGATTTTTTAGCATATCTTGTGCATTTTTAAATACTTATATATCCATAGTTTTATTTTCTTAAAAAATGCTAATGTATAGTGTATTATAAATAATGTTAAATCCATTGTTAAAAACACACCTCAGATGGGGCGCCTGGGTGGCTCAGTTGGTTAAGCGACTGCCTTTGGCTCAGGTCATGATCCTGGAGACCCGGGATTGAGCCCCACATTGGGCTCCCTGCTCGGCGGGAAGCCTGCTTCTCCCTCTCTCACTGCCCCTGCTTGTGTTCCCTCTCTGACTGTGTTTCTCTCTGTCAAATAAATAAAATCTTAAAAAAAAAAAAAAGCCACACCTCAGAATAAACTGAACAAAAAATTTCAAAACATATGTTAGAAAAAACTTAAAACTCCACTGAAGTACATTATTGACAATGTAAGGAAATGGAGAGGCATGCTTTTCTTAGAAAGAACAGTAGTACTGTGTCACTTATTTATAAAGCAATCGATAAATTCATTTCCACCTCCAATCAATGACCTAACAGGGAATTTTTACCTTGGTAAAATGACTATAAAACAGTTCCAAAATAACACACACACCCCACTAACCACAAAGGAAAAGATGGAATAATTGAATTATATTAAAACACATTCATGCAGTAACATCCACAAGATGGCAGAAGAAAGGCTTCCTCACTTGGACCCTCCCCCCCACAGCCATACTAATTTGGCAGCTATTCATGGACAAAAGCACATTTGTGAGAGCTTTGGAATCCAGATTTTAGAGAAGGCAAGCTCACAGATCATGGTCCTGGTTGGAGACCTTAGAAGCAGCATGGACCCCTTTGGGTTCCACTACAGCCTGTTTGATGTCGGTCCTGCCGCCAGCGCCATCTGCCAAGGACCTAGCTGGGAAGAGTCCTGAGTCCCCATGTGCCTCAGCTAAGAGGCCCTCCACCACTGCCCTTGATTTCAGGCCCGGAAGCATCCAGTACCCTGGCTCTAGCTCCTCTCAGTTACGGTCCCGAAGCAAGACTGTCCTCACAGGAACAGCACGAAGGCACACCCACACCTACTCCTGAGGCAGGCCCGTCCTTCCTATTTTGTCTGCCTGCCTATCATGAAACTATTTCTTAACTCTGCTCTCACCCCTCTCATCTGGAGCCTGGAAGTGGTCCTGAAGGCTCAGGAAATGTGAGGCCGACCTGCTGATCTCATTAGACAAGCACATCCTGACAAGGTCCTATAGGCAGCCTGGCTCTTCTTTAGCAGCTTTCAGCTATGGTCTAGAAAGAGCACTGTCTTCTCAGAGCTAAGGTGGAAAAACCTGGCAAGAAGCACTCTCTTCAGAGCCCTGGAGGCAGACATGCAGACCATCGTTCCAGCTGTGAAACCAGAAGCAGTCCTGGGATTCTTCCCCCAGCTGCTCTCAGTCTCCCATCATCTGCCTTCCCATGGGCCCACACTTCCCCCAGGCCAGGCAGAAGCCACCTCTTTCTGCACACCTGGTAACAGGTATGGGGGCTATGGATCCAACTGTAGACAATGAAGCAGACACTTGCCCCTGTGTGGTCTCTACTAGCCAAGGCCATAGATGCAGGTCCGTCTATCCAGGGACCAGAAGGATCCACCACCACCTGAGGACCTGGGATCAGGTCTCCCAACCACAGGAGGCAAAGAAAGTAACTATATAATGATATCATCAAGATGATATAAAAGTCATAAACATATATGCTACTGCCTTTACACACTTCAGTGTATAAAGCAAATATTCACAGCTGAAAATGCAATCTGAAATTTTTTTAGACATGAGGAAATAAACCTGAGAGTCTAAGTGAGCATTTGGAGGTAACAAAAATACAATCATGCTTGCCTTGTATTATTGCCTATGTATCACATGGAAGAAGATGTTCCACTGTTTTCCATAGTTCTAGAAACTTTTTTCCATAGCCTTTCCTTTAATTTCAAGCCCTGCTTAATTGTTTTCAGGATTACTTTCTCAAAAAGGAAAAGTTGAAAGCAGACCTTAAAAGAGATGTCAAGAAAACAGCAATCAGTTCTGACATTAAAGAACTGAAAATGTACAGGCTCACAAAATGGTAGGACTGTGTATCAATTAAGCACATTTCCTTGTATAAAAATAATTTCTATGTCCATCAAAAGATGGGAAGCAAGATACATATATAGATAAAACTCTCCAAGTACATGAAATTTTAAAAGTGCCATGTAATCTGGTGATCATTACTAGTATCATCTTTGGAGTAACTCTTTAGAGGGGAAAAAAGTAACCTTATTATATATAAAAAGATGCTGTTTAATGAGCACTAATATAAACTAAGTTTTTCTCAAATTGTTCCCTTTTTTGAATGGTCAAATTTAAAGCCTCACCAATTTATTGAAAGAGTCAAAGGAGATCACGTTGAAAGTGCTTTCAAATGCATGAAGGACAATGGGATTACTGACATTTATTATCTAATGTATTAAGAACAGCCCTATTATAGTTTTGTCTCATTTATGAACAAATAAAACCCACAGTCCTGTAGACAGAGAACCACAGACAGAGCAGGGACAAGCTCATTTACTCTAGTACCCAAGAGTTCAGCTTTCAGTCTCCAAGGGGAATCTGACACAGTTGAATGTCAGCCTCAGCCCAGCTGAACCAGAAAAGTAAGGCTACTTTAGAAAATACAATGTTTTTCAAGTCAAATCTATATGATGTAGAATTATCCCTGTGTTCTGGATTATCTCTGCTATCACTGCACTCCTTTGACAATGGGAAGGGAGGGTTCATTGAAATCGCATCTTGTCCGCAGACTCAATTTTCATGATAGTTTTTCAAGGGCTTTCACAATGTTATCTTTAGAAATTGGCAGGCGTGTTATTTACACTCAAATGTGAAGCTGTATTGAATAATTAAATATCTAACTATCCACTGCTGGCAGAAACACTGAGTTTGTATGTACACAAGTGAATAAAGAAGTAGACAGTAATGGGAAGTAGCCAGGTGCAGCAGTTGACTACATGTGTCCCTACGCTTGCTGTTCTAGTTTATTTTTATGGAAATGAAAATGTTAACCTATTAGGGATCACATCCCATTAGCAATGCTAACCTCTAATCGTACATATTAAACTTACAGACTCTCTTATTCATTGTTTCCTTTGAATCCTCTCAGATAGGATTATATAAATAGTTGATGACTTCAAGATGTTGAAGTTATAGTAATAGAAATCTGGAATTCATTGGAATGAATAAAATCATCCTGTAAAAATATTATCAGAATACTGTAATATATTCTGGTTGGAAAGACTCTAGCTGAAGAGCTGTCAATAGCAATAGAATCTTATGCAATTAAGTATAAAACTGCATGAAAATCAATTATTAATAAAAATTAATGTGTCAGCTCTGTAATAAGATTAAAAATGATCTTAACTAGCTATAGCTGTTCCTCAATTAATTTTGCAGACTAAAAGAAAACCACCAGTTTTTGCTGGGAAATCCCTTCTTTACTACCCACTATACCACTAGGTAGAGGAATTGCTATACCACACAAAAATCCTTATAGCTAATCCACCACTTGTTCAACGGTAACCTGAAGAGGACTGTAACAGTGATGTTATGAGCTCTAATACTCTTCTCCAAGACTTGGGAGCATACTAAGAAATACAGGTAGAGAGTCTCATTTGGAAAAAGAAGAAAATTCATTCCACACAAACACAGATTTCTGAGTCATTTGACCTTTGTGTTAGCAGAAAGGAAAAAAAAAAAAAGCAGCATTTGTACTCTGTAATTGGCTCAACCTCGATGGAAAGCATTCACTAATAAAGCAGAACATCAAGCAGGATTTTGGTAAATGGCACATTATTTCATAAAGAGCTCTGCTCAAGGTAATTTGCAAGAAAGGGGGAAAGCTTACTTAAAGCTACCTCTTAGGACTGTGTCAAATCAAATCAAATCAATTTCACAGCTCTTTTAAATTTTATTGATGTTTTTTCAGCTTTTGTATGCCATAGAGTTGAAATAACAAAAATATCTCTGGGATGTCTCAATTTTGACTCCATTTAAAGCTCAATTTTTATTTTCTTAATTTCTTTTTTTAAAGAAAAAAGTTTTATTCCATTTCAGATACTCTTAATATAACAGTAGAAATAATTGTACTAAAGTCTATTCTGAGAACGTTTGATATTTAACTCGAGTGTGGGCAGAAAGCCAAGGGACTGGTTCTTCCTGTGTGCAGGTGACGGTGATTATAATATCTGGTGCTTGTGTTGAGGAGGGCGAGTGAAGCGGAAGGGAGGCCTCTACATGTTGTCTGTGCAACAGCTGTGTTTGAGAGAGTTCTGGCACATTCTGTGGTGGGGTCTCTCACCAATCCTGCTCTGCTCTAGGCCTTGGGACCAGGTCAGTTTGCAGCCCAAAGTTGTCTTCTTATCTGTTAACTTTATGCAATCATTGCCTTGCAACTGATACTCTATTCATTTTCCTTCACTTATACCTTGAGGTTAATTTGGGGGTAATTACTAACTTTCTTATAGTTATAAAATAAGAACATTTCATTTTGTTACACCCTACCTCACCAAATAATAACTGATGAGGGCTTTGACAACCTCATTCTTTTCCTGTAGAATCAAAACTCAGAGAAGCAAAACATCAGGGTTGGTTTCCAAAATGTGGTTATCACTACTCAGGATGCACAATACCACTAGGCCAGAGAACCAGTGGGAGATACTTCTCTCTCTGGATCCCAGGAGAGCCTGCAAATACCCTATAATTAATTTCAGCCCCTCCCAGCCAAGTCCACAACCAGTCCTGTGGGCCCAGGAGCCAGGTGGGAAACATTCAAAATCTGCGCCTCAGGAAATCCTGAAAGGTTTCTATACTCAGTGTCAGCCACTCCATAATCTCTTAAGACATTCACAATATCTAAAGAAATGGATGAAATATGACCTCAATAGCCTAATATGTGGAGTAGAGATGTAGTCCTTGGATACAACTGAAAATAAGCTGTTAGCTTCAAATAGACTGAGATCTATGTTTCAAGGAAACCTCATGGTAATTACAAAGAAAAAAAATGACGGTAATTAGTACACTTTACTAATAGTGAATAACAGAGGAAGATAGCAAGAGGAAGAAAGGAACAAAAGAACAAGAATTCAATCAGAAAATGTTAATAACACGGCATTTTAAAGTCCTTATGTATAAATGATTAATGTAAATGTAAATGGCCTAAATTATCCAATCAAAAGACACAGAGTGGCTAAAGGGATGAAAAATAAGACCCAAGGTTATGTTGCCTCCATAACTTAAGGGCACACATAGGCTGAAAGTGAAGGGTTGGAAAAAGCCCACATAAATGGTCAATAAGAGACCTGGGGTGACTATATTTCTATCAGAAAAAAAACAGACTCTCAGTCAAAATCAGTTAACTAACTAGACCTCTCTATAGTGAAAATGGTGAACAATTATAAATATATATGCTCCAACATTGGAGCAACTATGTGTTTAAAGAAAATATTACAGAACTGAAGGGGGAAAAAAAACAGGGATACAATAGTAGTAGGTGACTTCAATATTCCATTTTAACATTGGATGGATCACCCAGAAAGAAAATTAAGAAGAAAACAGCAAACCTAAATAATACTATAGACCAAATGAACCTAAAAGACATATATGGAACATTTTATCCAACAGCAGAATAATACACATTTTCTCAAGCACATATGTAACATTCTCCAGAGTAGATCACATGTTTGGCCACAAAGTAAGCCTTAACAACAACAACAACAACAACAACAACAAAAGCTGAAAGCTTTTCCTCTAAAATCAGGAACAAGACAAGGCGCCCATTCTCATCATTTCTATTTAACATAGTACTAAAGTTCTAAACAGAGTAATCAGGCAGGATAAATAAAGACCACTCAAATCAGAAAATAGAAGTAAAATTGTTCTGCAGATGAGATGGTCATTTATACAGAAAACACTAAAGACTCCATCAAAAAAACAGTGTCAGAACTAACGAATGAAATTATTGAAATGGCAGAATACACAGCATATAAAAATAAGTCACATTTCTATACAATAACAAATATTTGAAACAATCCTTTTTATAACAGCACCAAAACCAATAAAATACTTAGGAATAAATTTAACCAAAGGGTAAAAGGTCTCTATACTAAAAACCATGACATGGATGAAAGAGACTGAAGGTACAAATAAAAGAAAGATATCTGTACTTGTGAATTGGGAGGATTAGTATTGTTAAAAAAAATCCATAGCACCGAAAGCCATTTGTAAATTCAGTGCAATCCCTATAAAAATTTCAGTGACATTTTTCACAGAAATGCAAACAGTCCTAAAATTTGTCTAGAACCACCAAAGATACTGAATATCTAAAATAATCTTAAGGAAGAAGGAGAAAACTGGAGGCCTCACACTTACTAAATTTAAACTATACTACAAAGCACAAAACTCATAGTAATCAAAATAGTATTGTATTAGCCGAAACAAAAAGACAAAAACAGAAAACCAGACATGTAGACCAGTTGAGTAAAGTAGAAATTCTAGAATAAAGCCATGCAAATAAAGTCAAGTGATATTTGACAAGGGATCCAAGAATATTCACTAGGGATTAGATAGTTTTTTTCAGGAATTGGTCCTAGATAGTCACCAGAAAAATAATCAAATTGGATCTATAGCTTGAGCCATTCATAAAAATTAGGGGCACCTGGGTGGCTCAGTCGGTTAAGCATCTACCCTTGGCTCAGGCTCAGGTGATGATCACAGATCCTTTGATTGAGTCCTGCAACAGGCACCCTGCTCAGCAGGGAACCTGCTTCTCCCACTGCCTGCTTCTCCCTCTCCTCCCCCAGGTTCGATCGCTCGCTCTCTCACAAAAAGATAAATAAAATTTTAAAAAAATGAATACAAAATGAATTAAAAACTTAACTGTAAGACCTGCAAAAAATAGGGAAAAAAAAGTTCTTGAGTCTTGGCTAAGGGTTTTGTAATATGATACCCAAGTACCAATAAGAACATAAAAAATAACCAAGTGGGACGGTTTCAAACTAAAAATCACTTCCACAGCAACAGTAACACGCAACAGGATAAAGAGGCAATGCATGGAATAGGAGAAAATACTTGCAAACTATATATATATATATATATATATATATATATAGTGTGTATATATATATATACACACACACATATATACATACACGTATGGAGTTAGTTCATATATATATGAAGGCTCAAGAGATGGGGAAAGTCTTGTCAACATGATGTTTGAACTTAGTCTTGAAGGTTGAGTAAGAATCAGTTGAGGAAAAAAGAAACGTGCGCATTCAGGCAGCCTGAGCAGAGCAGCGTGGGATTCGTGCATTGTTGAGTGTAAATTGGAGGGGTTGGAGAAATACAGCTGGAGAATGAGGCAAGGTGTCAATAATGGAGGACCTCGTGTGCCATGTTTAGAGGGTTGATCTTTTTCTGTTGATTCTGGGTAGCTATTGTAAGGTTATGAGTAGAGAACAGTCACGATCAGATCTGCCTTTTGAATAAACACGACAGAATGAAAAGGGAAGTGTGGGAGCTGTGTGATAAAAACAGAATATGGGTATAAATTATTTTCTTTTTTTCTTAAGCTTTTCTTACAAGCTAATAAAGAGAAATCATAGGAGACCAAGAGATACAAACAACATCTGGCTCTTGAATACCCAAAAAGATGGTTTTGCTCTGAGTAATTTTTTTTTCTAACACTGAGTAGTAGTTATGATGTTTGCACTAACTCACACACACTGCATCCAGTTTCCTGTTTTGCCAGTAACATATATTTGCAAATAGCTTTAAACCATCATCATTGAACACATTAGGTGCTCAATAATTACACTGTTGATTTGTTGTGGGCTACATGGGGTGGAGAAGGCGGCATGAAGCCATGTAATAGTTGTTGGAATTTCCTCTGTGTGAAGTTAATTGGACTATGTAGAAATTCAGTTCTCAACTTGGCCTTAAAAAAAACACAAAAACAAAACAAAACAAAAAACAAAAAACAAAAAAACCTCTCTTTATCTTCTCAGTAGGAAACTCATTTTAGGCTTTTTAAGCATACTTTCATGATTTTGATGAGATTATCATTATCATAATCATTATTATTATCCCTCATTAAGTTCCTAGAATACAAGGACATACCATCTCAAGACAAGAAGCTTTTAAAATAGCCTTCATTATTTTTTTACTGCTATAATTAAAGCAAATTCTGAATTCCAAGACTCTTTATATGGTCTGGGTTAAAATCCGTAGGTCCTTCGGTTAACAGTTGTCTTCATTTTTATAGAGATGTGTTGATAGCCTTAAGCAACCAAATAAGACTTTGTAAACACACAGGCACATACACACGCACTCACACACACACACACACACACACAACTAATAGCTGCTGTAGAAATATGTATAATGAATGATGTTTAACAGGTCTTAAGGAATAGATTTTCTTTAGCTTAAAATCTGATTCCAGTTGAAGCAGATATTATGGTGTACAAAAATTACATAACTTAAACCAGTATTATTCACGTCATACAGGAAAAAAATGATCTAGTGTTCTTGCTGAACTCTCTGTGCCAGAATCTTTGCTCTCCAATCTAGACTACATGTCGTCACCAATGAACGAGACACAATTCTGAACACATACTCTCCCGCAGCTGGAGCAGTTCCAATAGACCCTTTTGTTCACCTGAAAAAGTCTGGCCTTCAAAGCCCTTTATCGTCAGGGGGCCGCACAGTTGCCATCTGCCTGGAGCTATTCCAAGTGAAGGGGATATAGCAGTGGCGAGGGCTCACTTGAAAGGGTGTGTATGGTGGCAGAAATGGGTGACAAACATGAAGAAATGTGAAGTGTCGCTCAGAGCCCTGAAGACTATGAAAGAGCGTAGTGGCGTATCATGACACGGAAGATGCCTTTGGTTGGGCAGTCAAGGAAGAATCCTGAGCAGAGGACATGTGAGTTGTGTCTGGAAGGTTGTGAAGAAAAAAATTCATGAAATCACATAAATAAACAAATGATATTCTAAACGGAAGTAGCACTGAAGACTTTGATATGGAACGTCACTATAATTAAGATAGAAAGAGAGGAGTGGTTTGGCTAAACCTATCCTACCACATATCAACTCTTCCTTCACTGAAAACCCAAACCCAAACTGAAATGTTTCTCACTTTTCTTGAAACGTTGACAAAAGGGGGGAAAGGAGCATAGCAGAGGAGAAATAACAGAGAAGTGGACTCTTCCAAGGTTCTTCCAAGGCTGTGCTGTACTCAGTCCGCTAGAGGGAGTTAGGAAGCGGAGCACACAGGATAGGAAGCAAGGGATTCCACAGAGCTTACCACTGGGTGTGCCAGAAGGAAAAAAAAGTACCCTCCTTGCCATGATTCTCAAGAGGCTATGAATGATGAGGATTGCATTGTAGAGAATGTAGTGTACTGAGAATCTTCATACTCATAGTCTGCTCGTGATGTGATGCTTCTTGTGCATTCTAGTGCATGTGTCTTGTTTGTGTAACTTTATCTTGGAAATACATAAAACAAGGGAGTGGTGGGTTGTGATATTTCTCAGATGTGTTTGAAGGATATTCATTGAAGAGATTCCACCCATAGTGATATCTATAGTTCCATGATTAAGGGCAGTCAGCTATCATAAGAAGTGGACTTTTTTTTTCCTCTCAAGACATTTCCTATACCATTTTCTAATATTATGATTCACTTATTTACTTTTGTGCCCAAATCTATCACATTGTCTGGAGATACTAAGGTGAGTGAAAGAAATGGTGGCCTGTGGTCTTTTCCTCTGCATGAAAAAGCCTAAACTTTAATGAACCCAATTACATTCCTCATTATAATTCCCTATATTACCTGTTCACACATTCATTTGGCAGGAACCTAATAAATGCTTGAAGAACACCTGAATTAAAAAATAGTGTGTGGGGAGAATGCATATCTGGGCTCTAATGCTACATAGAAATCTTAGGGAAGGGTGCCTGGGTGACTCAGTTGATTAAGCAACTGCCTTTGGCTCAGATCTTGATCCTAGAGTCCCAGGATCAAGGCCCACATTGGACTTCCATTTCTGCTGGGAGTCTATTTCTCCTTCTGACTTTCTCCCCTCTCATGCACTCTCTCTCTCTGATAAATAAATAAATAAATAAACAAACAAACAAACAAATAAATAAATAATCTTTAAAAAAAAAAAAAGAGGAAAGAAATCTTAGAGAAAGCTGCCCGCTTAGAATCTGCTATGGAAAAGCCTGGGCTTTTCTTTAACAAATGCAAGGATTTGAGAGGCAAGACAGGGATGACTCTTCTAAACTTATTTCTTGGGAAGTCCACAGTAGGAGAGAAAACTAATCTCACTTTGAAACCAAGATTCTTAGATGCCTTATTGATACTCTTGCTGAGTGGACATCCTGACTCTCAGACAGAATTTACTTAGGAAGAACGTGTTCATAATCAAAGAAAGAGGCATGGGTGTCATTGGTCTTATTTGCAGAAAGATGCCTTCCAGCAAAGTTATGAAGCCTTGTGCTTACTTTAGGTTTCCAGTCCTGGACAGTTAAAATAGTTCCACTGTCCTTTTAAGTAGAACTATGCCCCTCCTACGACATACTGCCCCTAAACTAGAAAGTTAAGTCTCATTACGACTTGACAGTTTGTGGCATTACCCATCGTCAACACAACTGAGATAGTCCACATGACATGTATGTGTGCATATATGAAAGATTTTATTTATTTATTTCACAGAGACAGATAAAGAGAGAGAGAAAGCATGAGTGGGAAAAGGGCAAAGAGAGAGGGGGAAAGCAGGATCCCCACTATTGGACACAGAGCTGGATTCCAGGAACCCAGATCAAGACCTGAGGTGAAGGCAGATCATTAACCAACTGAGCCACCCTGGAGCCCCTTTAATACTATTTACAAACTACATCAACTTGAAAATGCAGAGAATGCTTTGCTATAAAGAATAATTCCCTGATCCTCAAGTATAGACTTCTGTTCATGGAAGAAAAGGAAAAAAATTCATGTGCTAAAAGGGCCAGGCTGAGCAGTGACTTGAGGGCAAGTGTTGGAGGGGAGGGGGAGAGTGGTGTGAGGCCCGTCTGTAGGAGCAGCAGGCTCTGCCGCGTCTTAGATCCGGACATGTCCTCTTCCCCCTCTTCTCAGGGGTGTAGTGGAAGCCGTGATTTTTTTGGGGGGGGTTCCTGAATGTTCCGGAGGAGTACGATTCCTGGAGGAACCCCTGCTGCAAGTCTTAGTTTCTCACGCCACAAAAAGGCAAAAACATGAGCTTTTATTTTATGGCCTTAGAAGACATGTCACCTTATGGTAATTGTGGTTTTGCGGGCAGGATTTTTCACTGAGGTTGTTAGTATTCTTCACTGAAATCAGAGAGTGTGGAAGCTGGTCTCATTTGTGGGCCCCATGTGCTGGGAGCACCTCCCGAATCTGTATGTCAGGTGCAGCCCAAGGCAAACTGGGACCTGGTGGCGGTTTATTGCACAATTTACTACAAGATTAGCCAGTTCTTGCACAACTTATGCTTAGTTACCTACTTTGCTGATAGAACATTCCAAGTGCCTTATCACTGAAATACTTGGTCTAGGTAAGCCAAGAGAATAAGAATATATTATATTTGGATAACATTTTATTATTTACAAAGCTTTTTTTAAGGATATTATTTCAGATCATATACCTGACAACCCCGAAGAACAAACTTTTCCCATTTTGCCTATGAGAAGCTAAGGTTTAGGAGTGCTAGATGCTCACAAGGATACAATTAGAAATCAAAAAGGAGAGCACCTGGGTGGATTAGTCGTTAAGCATCTGCCTTCAGCTTAGGTCATGATCCCAGAGTCCCAGGATCAAGCCCTACATCCTGCTCCCTGCTCCGTGGGAAGCCTGCTTCTCCCTCTCTCACTCCCTCTGCTTGTGTTCCCTCTCTAGCTGTGTTTCTCTCTGTCAGATAAATAAATACAATCTTTAAAAAGAAAAAAACAAAAAGGACTCAAATCCAGGATAAGAGGCTTGGATGTCTCTCTATTTACCTGTGCTACATCTTCTTTCTAATATGGGTAGAACCCCAGCAGACCCCTAATTATACTCTAACAGATGGTGTACTTCCTTTTAAGAGAAAAGGGAGTCATCCAGGCTTCTATCTGTGCCCACCCACAGGAGAGGGCCAGGAGGCATGGAAACAATGGACCTGCCATCACGGAGTGGCCCCAGGGGAGGACAGCCACTCTGGACAGCAGCCCCAGAGCAAGGCCTCTCTAAGGCGGTTTCGGCAGGCCCCTTTTAGTTCTCTTTAAAACGCAAATACTGACGGAGCACCTGCCATGTCCCAGGACTTATTAGGGGCTCTGAATAAGAGGTTGTGCTCTCGGCCCTGGAGAAACCTATAGTTTGGGAAACAAGACCAACATGTCCACTGTGAAATGGTTTCCTAGCAGGGTACAACAGAGAGACAGCGAGAGGGACAGAGTCAAGATTTCTCTGTTCAGAGTTGGTACTTTGAGTATCACTGTTGCGGTGCGATGTTCAATCCTGTCTGTGCCCTCTTTCCTGAGGACGTGAATGGGAGAATCTATTTTTTATGTTCGTGAGAAGAAATAAAACTTGTGGAAGCCAATATGACACAAACTTCAGATTTCCAAAAGACGTGATATAACACAGCTTCAATTGCAGAGCTGAGTTTTTATGATAAAATTAGACTACCTAGAAAACAAATTCAGCATCGACTGAGTTCAAATGGAAAAAGTTCACAGCAACCTTCTGATTGATATTAAAAGAAATGAGAACGGTTCAGGAAGTAGAAATGAAACGGAAGATGGAAATGCAACATTACGCTTTACAACAAGAGCCTGGAAGGACTGGCCATGTTTCATCTTGGGCAGTAAGCCCTAGAGAGCTGTACTTACTCTAACTAGACCCTTGTTTCTGAGTACTTTGCCCTGTGGGGCAGGGACCAAAGGGGCTGTGAACTTCTGCGGTTCACTGCCTCACCTCCCTCGTCACCAGACCTTGGTTTTCCCTCAAGTGCACCCTTCTTGCGTCCTTTTTAGGCATTGGGCCATGAAGGAAATTCATGCCTGGACACTGAGCAGGGCTGGGGTGTTCTTGAACTTGGGTGCAACTTGAACCAGAACAGTGCATTTCTCTGGAGCTCAGGTACCTGCCCGTGGGTATTTTTCATGTGGGGAGCTTTCTTTAAAAGCCAGACCCATGGGGCGCCTGGGTGGCTCAGTTGGTTAAGCGACTGCCTTCGGCTCAGGTCATGATCCTGGAGACCCAGGATCGAGTCCCACATTGAGCTCCCTGCTTCGCGGGAAGCCTGCTTCTCCCTCCCTCTCTCACTCTCCCTGCTTGTGCTCCCTCTCTGGCTGTGTTTCTCTCTGTCAAATAAATAAAATCTTAAAAAAATAAATAAATAAATGCCAGACCTATTGACATTAAGGATTAGAGAGTTACAGCAAATCAGTGGAAACTGAAGTACCCAAGCAAATTGGTGGAAAGTACGTATTAGAAGTGTCATGATTTTTATTCTGATGCCTTTCTACTTCATAATATATCATGAACGTGGTCAGAGGTAACAAAGTCCAGAGTATCCAGGCTATTTCCCAAGGGCACTGATGCCTACAACGGGGACTTGTCACTGTTAACTTTCGGTTCATAAGATACATTTTTCTTATATCAAAATTTCAAAGTAAAAACTAGCACGTGTCTGTCCGGCTGTCTATCGACCTATCTTGCTCTAAGACAGGTACTCAGTACTATTGCTATGAAGGAGGGTAGAGCAGGAATGTCTGGCTGCATGCAACGTAAGACCAGCTTCGCCAGTAGAGTCTGACCTTTCCATCTGAAATTGTATGTGTGCTAAAATGTATGGAATTAAACAGGAGAAGCCTGATGAAGCAATACAGAGATCAAAGGTCAGTGAGACCTCTGAGATGAAATTAAAACTAAGAAAGAGTCTGTACTTGTGTATGGTACCCCATATCCCCTGAGCATTGGGACAGAAGTGGTCTGAGTTCTGCATCTCAAGTGTCCGCTGATAACACTTTAGGCATCTTATTGGAAAAACAACTGTGTGTGTGCATGGCACACACACTTGTGTATGTGTGTTGCAGGTGTGTGATAATCTTAATGAAAAAGAAGTGTAAGAGTTGGGGCTCGAGTGCGTTTTGCTATAAGATTGCACTGACTGACCTGGACCTCTGCACCCCTTGGCAAGTGCTGGGAGAATCAACAGAGACTTATGTTAGCCCTGGACCCAGCAAGAGGGTGCTGGGACCGCAATGAGGCTATACTGCATATGAGCCATTGTTTCACGGTGACATACTTTAATCGGTAGCCCTAAGATCCTACTTGGCCGTGATGGCCATGGAAACAACAAAGACCAGCAGACCAGGAGGTCACTTTTATTGCAACTGGCTTTCAAGAACATTCCCTGCAACCCCAATTTCACAGCATATATATTTCAGTGCAAAGAAGAAAGGAAATGCTGATCTCTGTAAAGAACCAGGGGGAATCCATGGAAAAATCTGCAAGAATGCAGAAGAAGAACATGCCTGTTGCTAACCGGCAAGGTGTTACCATTCGACTGTGCTGAATTTAGGCTTTGTTGCAGATTGACATCTGAGGGTATAACAGTTACTCTATGTTATGGACTGAAAGTTTGTACCTTACCTCCCTGCTTCACATACTGCAGCTCTGACTTCCAATGTGATGTTATTTAGAGATGGGGCCTTTGGGAGGTAATTAGGGTACAATGAGGTCATGAGAGTGGGGCCCCCATGGGCTCAATGCCTTATAGGAAGAGACATCAAAAGACTTGGTCCTTTCTTCTCTCCACCTGTGCACAAAAAAGAGGTCCTCTGAGCGGGAGGGTAGTTGCACACGAGCTCAGAAGCCACTGCCTCAGAGTGAGGGCTGTTCGATTGGCAGACTTCCTAGCGTCAACTCCAAGAAATTTCTGTTGTTTTAGTTAGTTCCACCCAATCTGTGCTATTTTGTTATAGTGGCCTGTGCTAAAATGTTACAGAAAGAAAAAAAAATGTGATTCTTTACCTTATTTGGGCAAATAGAATTAATAACACTAATTGCAAACCACTGTGAAATTAGCTCTGAGTTTGTCTCTGTTTCTCTAGCCGGATACTGACTACAAATTCTTCTTTCGTACATCATTTGCAATTTGTTACAAAACTGTACCACATCGGAATGTCTTTGAAATGTTAATGGGAAAAGTTTGGCTTATGTACATTTGGAAGCTTGGTGAATTGATGATTTTCACGGATTTAAAGTTTAATGCTCTTTTCTGTAAAGTCAGTGTTGTAATTGACTTTATTGCCATCATTGTTCATCATTTCCCATCACTGCTTACATGAGCAAACCCCGACAAAAGTGAAAACAAAAGTCAAGGGGGAGAGTATTGTTTATAGATTCAGAAAGACCTTGGGATATTTGAATGTTCATTCAGCTATACAATCGGATCACAAGCACCTTCAATGAGCAAAGCACGAGAGTAAAACAGACCGCCGCCTACACTGTGTTTTCACACTCCCATCTGCCCTTCTGAGTCTGTAATGTTTCATGCGATTAGTCCTCTACTGTAATTTATCAGTCTTGGCAAAGATTAATGATGACCGGGGATCATGCTTGCCCTGCGAATTATTATTTACACTCTCTATCTCCAGTGTTTGGCTAATGGTTAACCCTAACTGAGATATAACTTAAACTTCTCTGCTGTCTTTGGAGTTTATTGTGATACTGATACTCACAATCAGAGTCATAAGGGGTGCCCTGGAAATAATCTGAGATAAAATAATAAAGGCAAAGAGAGGGCAAAGCAGGGCAAGGAGCCTAAGACAAACTAGTGCCTAAGTAAAGGGGGTGAGGGACTTCCAGAATTGCAGAGGGGAGATCTATAGAGGAAGATCTCAAGCCCCAAGTAACTTGATGGCCGTGAACTACAGTCCCATATAGCTCATAGCCAGGAGCATAATGGACTGATAGACCCAGGCGACACACTCAGAAATCCAGGGTTGTGCCTGCTTTGGGGCCATGCTTCCCACCAGGTGTCCCCAGCCAGTGACTGAATGCTAGAGGGACACCTAGGCAGGCACCTCCTGGGAGATATGAGGCTCCTCTGCCTGGTGACTTTGGCTCCAGGGCTGCTGTTGGCTTTGCTAAACCTGTCTTGGAACTGCATTACAGTCTGAGGCTTTTCCTACTCAACCTTCGTTGCTTCTTTCTTGCATTCATAGAAATTAGACTTGTATCTTAGTTTGACAATTCTCTCCATCTCTTCTGATTCCCTCCTGACTTTTCCTCATAGGTATTTTTTCCAATAAATTTCTTACACAGCTAATACCAGTGTGATATGCGTGTCTCAGAAGACCCTCATTCACACAGGTGGGAAGTTGGAGATAATAAAATAGTGTTTAATAATAAGATTCTGTGATCCTCGCTGTTATCAAGAAAATCAGATGCCCTATCTAGGAATTTTCTCTGAGGTAATTAAAGCTGAGTCTCTAGGATATGTTGGGATGCTATTTTGTGTATTAACACCAGTGTGATGTGGCTTTAAAGAAGCAGGTATGTTTGGAGTCTGGTCAGTCAAGGCAGTTGAGGAAAGCAGGAGGTCCATTCTGACCTAACAGGGCTATCCATCGATAAGCCAAGAGACAGGGAAGAAATGAGCAACTGAGTCCATCTAAGAGGGCAGAGAGGTTCATTGTCTTTTTTTTTTTATATATAAGATTTACTTATTTGAGAGAGAGAGCAAGAGAGCGAGCGCATATGCATGGGGGGAGGGGCAGAGGGAGAGAGAAATAATCCTAAAGCAGACTCCCTGCTGAGCTCAGAGCCTGATACTGGCCTCCATCCCAGGACCCTGAGATCATGACCTGAGCCAGAATTAGGAGTTAGCCTCTTAACAGACTGAACCGCCCAGGAGCCCCTCATTGCCATTTTTTAAAATTTTTTATTTTATTTTTTTAAAGATTTTATTTACTTGACAGTGAGAAACACAGCGAGAGAGGGAACACAAGCAGGAGGAGTGAGAGAGGGAGAAGCAGGCTTCCCGCCGAGCAGGGAGCCCGATGTGGGACTTGATCGCGGGTCTCCGGGATCATGACCTGAGCTGAAGGCAGTCGCCCAACCAACTGAGCCACCCAGGCGTCCCGCCATTTTTTTTAAACACCAAACCCAAATCTAGGGTTTTTCTCTCCCTTGGTAAAATTACCTTGGTAACTATTTTGTTTTTAAATGCAAGGCAAGCAGTCACATCAAGAGTCAATACTTACTAAGCCCTCATATGTATGTATCAGGCACTTTCACTAAATGACTCCAGCTACAATCTCACAAGGCAGAAATTATCATGACTACTCTCTGATAGGAAACTGAGATGCACTGAGGTTAAGCACTTTGCCAAGTTTCCGTAGCTAGTAAAAAACAGAGATGGGATCCAAACTTGGGCACTTGGAGCCCAGAGTTCTCGCTAACTTAACACTAAGGCCTGTGTCTCAGAAGTTATACTTTCCAAATATAAATTGTGGGGCAAACAAACTAGAATTTTCAACTATCACACATAGTTTGTTTTTGTCCCGTTGTATATGAAACATTCAAGACAATCATTGTTATCTGGAGCTTTCTGTAGTGCCTACAGTCCAGACGTTTCTAGAAATATTGCAGAGAAACATTACTGAAGACAAATATCTGCTTGGCACAGACCCTCAGCCTTGAAATTAGCCAGGACTTGACCTGAATGTCCTTTTAACTTATTTATATGTTATTAGCATATTATGCAACTTTGCATGCTTTATGAACGGATTTTTTTTTTTTTCCCTGACTTGTAGCCCAACATTTTTTGGTGTGTTTTGTTTTTTTAAATAATGTTCAAATTATCTAGAGTGAGGAGGAAACAAAGCTATATGTTTCACAAAAGTGTGAGATTGAGAAACAGATACAACATCAAAATATTCTCCCAAATGATCTGAGTAAGTTCAGTTCAAATTTCTTAAAAAGGAAATCTCAGTTTCCCCCTCACTGATCTTGAACTTTCCTTTCATCTTTATTTCTGTTTGAAAACAAGATGTTATAAAAGAAAATATACTTTATAGTATATCTTTGTACATATGTATATTTGTTTATGTAGATACATAATCCTAAATGAGAAAGGAAACTAAATGGAAAATGGATAGAATAGATATTTTGAGATTATTAGCACACCAAGACACTTAAAATGCATAATTTTTCTTAGAGAAAAATTATCAATGTGAAATTTCATTGCCTTAAATTCCTACTATAATTGTATATTTATCTGCCCTTCTATTAATTTTTGTTTTATTGATAATTCTAAGACATTTTATTAAAGCATATTCTGAAAAAGTGGGGGCAATGTCTACATTTATCATCTAAGAATACACCACCTTCCTGGAAAACACTGGAAAGAAATAATTCTCCCCCTTTCCTCCCAGCCTCTGGTCTTCGCCTTTATTCCACATCAGTAGGGTTTGTATTCAGGCATGAGATCTGAATGATGATTCTGAGTAACATCCCGCCTCTAAGGTGCTTATCCCTAAGTCAGGTCACGTGCCACAAGGGGTCCGGTGTAGCTGTGACATCCTAGGTGCTCATTTGGTGATTCTTTCCTTCCACAATAGAAGAGAGATGAAGTTCTCATTGAAAGGGAACTCAGCCTGACTATATCTGTTCCCTTGCCAGGGACTTTATTTAAAATAAAAAGAAATACTATAACCATAAGCAATGTTTGTCGATTGTAAGTATGTAATTTCATAGGTCAATTGGACATCACCAGACAAATTCTTACAAGTAAGAATTTTAATAAAGCTTATGGTTATCTACTGCAGACTTCTCAAGTAAATCTGAAACACCAGGAATTTTGTCGTGAAATACTGTATTCCTCAATGAACTGGGAAATGTGACATGGGTAATTTAGTAATGAATGCAATGTTTAAGAAAATTCTACTCTGCAACAGGGCAAGGCTAGGTCTTTTAAGAAAAAAAAACAATTTTTTAAAAAGATTTTACTTATTTATTTGACAGAGAGAAACACAGCAAGAGAGGGAACACAAGTGAGGGAGGGAGAAGCAGGTTTCCTGCCGAGCAGGGAGGCTGATGTGGGGCTCGATCCCTGGGCTCTGGGATCATGACCTGAGCTGAAGGCAGATGCTTAACGACTGAACCACCCAGGTGCCCCTGAAAAAAGCAATTTTTAAATAATATTTTGAAACTACAAAACAGCAAATGTGAGGAGAGAGGGTGGTGTGAGTCAGAGGCTGCCTCCCTGACCTGCTAGAACATACATGCGGGGATCCCGTCATGTTATTGGAACAGCAGGGATTTCCATCCCCAGCTCCAGGGCGTTGCAATTGTCTGTTTCCATGAGACCACCCAGCCCTATACCCTTTTCTTCTTGTCACAGGAATTGGCCCAAGAAAAGGAGTAAGAATCCCAAGTATTTGGGTTTAGGAGAAAAAGTGAAAAAGTCAAGGAAGGTAAAAGACAAGTGAAATGTTCGATATTTCGTTTTTCATTCAGTTGGAAGAAGAAGCGAATATTTACATTTGTCAGAATCAGAACTACTATTTCACGCTCCTTTAAGAAGTCAAGTCAGGCAGCCAGCACTTGTGATGGAGCATCTGTTTATAAGGGAATCTCAGCTTGCCCTGTGATAGAGCTTTTGTATTTGCTCAATTCACTTTTGATCTGGCTCCCTCAGTTCCTCTCCCCTTCCACCAGTGAAAATACTCTATCAATGGACTAGAGATAGCAAAGAAGTATCTCACAAACACATCTCTTCCAAAGTATAAATGGCTGTGGTAATTTTGCATTTTGATAGGGAATTAAGCCAGAAATGCCTATTGTGAATTTCTACAGTGAATAGAAACAGCTTGAAATTTGTATGTTAGAATTTTAGGTAAAAGAAGCTGGTCAGTGAAGAAAGTTGTATTTTTGTTTTATGTTTTTTTTTTTAACTGTTAAAAGAGCAAAAAAAAGGAATAAAGAAAGAAAAAGAAAAATTTTGTATTTGTAATTTTTTTTCCAGTTGTGGTAAGCAAGTAGGAACTTTAATTAAATAATCAGTGGACATTTAATCGTTATTGACTATTTTCTGCACAGACTTAATGGACCCCTACAATAAAGTATTTGAAAAATTAACAAAGAAATACTTGCATTTTCTCTTTTCTTCTACAGCCATGCTATATTTCCCAGCCTCCCCTACAGTTAGATGTGTCCATATGACTGAGATCAAGGCAATGGAATGTGAGCTAAAATTACTTCTAGACCTAACCTGTATTTTTGCCTCATCTTTTCCCCCTTTTCCTACCCACTTGAACTGCAGGTAGTATCCAAGGAAGCTTTGGGAGCATTCAGGTGAGTACCAGGTAGCCTTCACCAGTTTGGTTTCTTGAGTATCACAAGAAGGCAGCCCAGGGATGTATTTATTCATTTAGTACTTCTATTGAAAGTAAAGTTTACCTAAAGCAATCTATAGATTCAATGCAATGCCTTTAAAATACCAACAGTGTTTTTCAAAGAATAAGAACAAAGAATCCTAAAATTTGTATACGATCACAAAAGACTCCAAATACCCAAAAACAATCTTGAGAAAGAACAAAGCTGGAAGTATCACAATCCCAGATTTCAAGATATGCTACAAAGCTATAGTAATCAAAACAGTATGGTATTGGCACAAAAATAGACCCATTGGTGGAAAAGAACAGAGAACCCAGCAATAAACCTACACTGTTATGGACAATTAACTTATGACAAAGGAGGCAAGAATATACAATGGAAAAAAATCTTTTAATAAATGGTGCTGGGAAAAAATGGACAGTTATAGGTAAAAGAATGAAACTGGACTAATTTCTTATACCATACACAAAAATAAACTCCAAATGGATTAAGGACCTAAATGGAGACCTTAAACTACAAAACTCCTTAAAGAAAACACAGACAGTAGTCTCTTGGACACTGGCCTTACCAACATTTTTCTAAACATGTCTCCTTAGGCAAGGGTAATAAAAGTAAAGTAAAACAAAACAAAACAAAACAAAATCAAAACAAAACAAACTATTGAGACCACACTAAAATAAAAAGATCTGGCACAGCAGAGGAAACCATCAAGAAAACAGAAAGGCAATCTACTAAATGGGAGAAGATATTTGCAAATGATATATCCAATAAGTTTAATACCCAAAATATAAAGAACTTACACAACTCAACACCAAAAATAACAAATCCAATTAAATAATGGGTAGAAAACTGGAAAGACATACAGATGGCCAATGGATACATGAAAAAATATTCAACATCACTAATCATCAGGGAAATGCAAATCAGAACCACAATGAGATATTGCCCCATACCAGTAAGAATGGCTAGATCAAAAAGACAGGAAATAACAAATCTGGTGAGGATATGGAAAAAAGGGACCCCTGTGTATTGTTAGTGGGAATGTGAATTGATGCAACCACTGTGGAAAAGAGTATATAAGTTCCTCAAAAAGTTAAAAACAGAAATACCAACCAACTCATTAATTCCACTACTGGCTATTTACCCAAAGACAATTCAGAAAGATATGTGAACCCCATGTTTATTGCAGCATTATTTACAATTGCCAAGTTATGAAAACAGCCTGGTATCCATTGATATATGAATGGAAAAGAAGATATGACATGCGTAACCATGGAATATTACTCATCCCTAGAAAATAATGAGATCTTGCCATTTGTGACAACATGGATGGACACAAAGTATTGTGCTAAGTGAAATAAATATGAAGAGAAAAACAAATACCACATGAGTTCATTTATATGTAGGATTTAAATGAAAACAACAACAAAAACAAACAAAAAACAGAAATAGAATAATAAATACAGGGAACAAACTAGTGTTGGCCAGAGAAGGATGGGTGAAATATGTGAAGAGGATTAAGAGGCACAAACTTCCAGTTTTAAATTAAGTAGGCCATAGAAATGAAAAGTACTGCCTAAGAAATACAGTCAATAAAATCATAATAACTATATGGTGACAGATGATAATTACACTTATCATGGAAAACACAGCATAATGTCTAGAATTGCCAAATCGCTATGTTGTACACCTGAAGCTAATGGAAGCTTTTATGTCAATTATACTTCAATTAAAAAAGAAAAAAAGAAACTTTTATAGTTTATTAAAAAATAAACTTCTATTAAATTTGCATCACTCTAATTTCTGGAGTCTAATTGGTACGACAGATAGCCCAGCATTCTATACGGTGTGGCCCTGAGTCAGCTCAATTATTATTATTGTTTTTTTGAGTCAGCGCAATTGTAAGAAAACCTAGAAGTAAACTTTTTATCCCTCCTCTTTTATCAATAAAGTGTCAGACCTCCGTTTTATGTGACTACAGCTTTCACAGTTTCTTCTGGAAAAGAAGTTTCCAGACTTAAGCTTGTTGCATTGTAATTTGTGAGTGTGTCTATTTTACCATTTACTATATTTCCCTAAACAAACAGTTTGAGACAACAATCTTATAAAAGTATCTATGGAATAGGCTCCTGGTTAAATAAAATATAGTATGCAAACAAAAACTCATAGTTATTATTCTTGCTAATATATTTATGTCATGAAGAATGAAAACCTTCAATAATTGTAATAGCTAACACTTGCAGAACATTTATTTGCATACCAGTTACTACTGGAAGTGTTTTTACATATATATAACCATTTAATTCTCACAATAATTATGAGATATTGCAAAGACTTTTCACACTGACCACCTCCAATGCTGAGAGACATCACAGATGAAGGGCAGAGCCCTCCCTAACACTGCCCTCCCTTCAGACGCCAGTCCCCAGGGTCCCTAGGTCATTCTTAACTTCTGACCGACCACAAATTCAAAGATTCCTACTACTTCCTCAAGTTCAATAATTTGCAGGAATCTGAGGACTACAATGGCAAGAGACAAGATCCTAGAAGCTGTGTGATTCCCAGTCAGTTAATGAGACATATGGATAGTCTCCATATAGTAAAGTATAACTATGCAAGGCAATAAGAAAAACATGAAACATGATAATTAAGGCATGGTGCTGTCTGTAGCCTATTGAAGAACAAGAATTACAGATTCTCACAAACATAATCATTTCATGTAAATTTCCAAATGTGTAATATAAATGTATAGTCACATAAAAAATGTAGGAACTATAGTTAGGAGAATTTTAAAAAATAGGGGAAATGACATCACCAAGGTGGCAACATAGATCATTCCTGATTTTGCTCCCCATCAGAAAAACTCTTCATGCACAACACACCACTGAGAGAACTGGAGAACACAGAGGTAAGGCTGAAGCCTCCTCCTGTACCACCAAGCCCAAGACAAACTGCATTAGAAGGGTAAGACGAAGAGCTACATTCTGATTAAACTGCCCCTACTGTAGACAAGAAAAATACCATGTACAGCTCTCCCCTGAGCCTCCCCCGAGCATAGGATAGACATGCAGCTCCTGGCTCCCACAGTTTGGGGTGCTTCTTGGGAACATCCACTTTGGTTTTACCCCATGGGGACTGCAGGGAAATCTGTGGGACTGGACCCCAGGGAAGCTGGTTGGGATAGAGAAGTGGGGGAGGGACTGGCAAGGACCAGCACTAGATTTTGGCAGACCGGGTTCCTACCTTCAATGCCCAAGTACGATTCCCAACTGGCAGCTTCTCATCGGCAGAGCCAAGACGATGGTGCAATCTGACCAGGAAACGTGGTGGGGAGCAAGCTTGCCTAAGTTACGTCTTCAGACAAAGAACTTTGCCAGCCCTGCAGCCTTGCCAGCCATCCCCCTGCCTAGGCAGGGTTGCCGAGTCAGTTCAGCCCAGGCTGAGGGCAGCTTCTGGCCCTCCTGACCTGAAGGCCTGATGGAGAACAGCTGCAGGCTGAATGCCCCGAGGTGCTTGAGCAGAGGGTGTGGCAAGCCCAGCAGATCATCTGCAGAGCAAATTCAGTGGCACCGTGTGGCCAGGGAACTTGGGGATCGGGTCAGCGGGAGTCAAGACCGCAGTCTAAAAGCTTCACTGACCTGGGGGACTTCCCTGGCCTCCACTGGGCTGGCGAGCCGAATCCTACCCCGGCCTGCCACGGAGTAGCTCCCCGCCTCTCCTGACCAGAAGGCCTGACAGGAAACACCTGGGAGGCTGCCATGGGCTGGACTTCAAGGCTGGACCCCATCAAAAAGCAGTCAGATCTAATCAGCGTTCAGTCAACTTGCAGGATACAAAAATCAGCTGTGTTTCTATCCAACAATAAATTATCCGAAAAAGAAATAAAATGATCCCACTTGTAGTAGTGTTAAAAACAGTAAAATACTTGGAATTTAATACTTAAAATGAAAAAAAGAAGGAGACCTTTGCACACTATTATTTGGATTGCAAGTTGATACAGCCACTGTGGAAAACAGGGAAGTTCCTCAAAAAGCTAAAAATGGAATTACCATATGATCTAGTAGTTCCAATTCTGAGAATCTATCTAAAGGAAATGAAAACACTATGTCAAGAAGATATCTGGACTATGATGTTTATTGCAGTATTATATACAGAGTGGCTAAGAGATGGAAATAGCCTGTTATTTTTTTTTAACCTTTTCTTATGTGGAAAAGAAAAGAAAAGAAAAGAAAAGAAAAGAAAAGAAAAGAAAAGAAAAGAGAGAAAGACCAAACTCGTGAAAAAAGATCAAACTTGTTTCTAGATGTCAGAGGTGAGAGGAGGAGGAGTTAGATAGACAAAGGGTAGCAGCTTTCAGTTATAAGATAAATACATACTAGGGATATAATATACAACAAAATGACTACATTTAAACACCTGTTATATGATGTACATGGAAGTTAAGAGAGTAAATCCTAAGAGTTCTCATCACAAGGAAAAAAACATTCTTTTTTTTTAACATCTACACTAGATGATGAATGTTGACTAAACTTATTGTGGTAATCATTTCATAATATATATAAGTTAAATCATTATGCTGTACACCTTAAGTTTATATGCTACTGTATGTCATTTATATTTCATTAAAAATGGAGAAAACAAATATAAAATAAAAATAAACATTTATAAGGAAAAAACAACACACCAACATTCTTTTAATATTAAGTTACTGTATCATTATTGCATAATAAATAGATGGAACAATAATAGTAGTAATAATAATTATTGGCAGAAGAAGTAGTTGAATAAATTATAGCACAGTACTGTCAAAAATTTTAATGTACTTTGGAGCTTAGTAAAACTCACTGGAAAGCAATTAGTGTACAAAAAAACCCAAAACCCAGTAATATTAGTGACCTTTAATCTCCATTTCCAAGAACTGAATTTACATAGGTAATGATAAGAGAAAAACTACGTTTATGAAAATGTTCACTGACGCATCATTTACATTAGCAAAGAGCTGGGTGAGAGTCTAAATAACAGTAAAATGGGGCATGGTTGTACAAGTAATGGTATATTCACTTCATGCAATTTTCCATGTAATTTAAAATGTTGATTAAGAAACAACATAGCATGAAAGAGTTATAATAGGTCAAAAAAAAAGTTTGCAAAATCACGAGTTATAACATTATTCTAGAGATTGACAATCTTGGCATAGCCAAGCAACATTTTTATCATTCATGTGGGTCTAGATGGGACAAATAGATTGTGACTATTTTCTTTTAACCTGCTGGTCCGCTATGGTTCGCTATACTCTTTCCTGCTGTCTATCCTCATGTCTTGATTGAAGACACATGAGGGACACTGGCAACTTTTGGATTAGCTAACTCTATGAAAATATTTAAATGCCCTTCCCTCTAAAATCTTGATTAATGACCGGTCCCTCAAATTGGCACCCTAGCTCACTGCCTCGTAATGAACCCAGTCGCTGGCACGGGATCCCACATGGAGACCCAAGCAGACAAAGTAATCCCACAGTCCCAGTCAGTCTTTGAGAAGTTTTCTCCCTGTCAAAGCCCCTTACTGAATTCTAATGCAAATACCACCCCCAAGACCTCAGTGGGCAGATTAAATTCCCACTGGTCAGGGTTCAGGATGCATTTGCTTCTTGGAATTTGACACAATGATTGTGAAAACTCAACTCTGACAGGATTGGCATGCGAGGAAAATTGATGAGGGCAGAATACCTAAGAAACAGAAGGAGAAAAGATGCCCAGGATGGGCAGCCTCATACTTCAAGGACATGCCAGAACTCAGCCCGAAGCCCTGAAACATCTTTATCAGCAGTGAAGGAACCAACCCCCTGCTGCCATCAAGGCGGGACAGCTTAATTTGAAACAAAGAAACCAAGGCTGGTGCTGCAAATTCAAGTCTGACCTTTCAAGGAGAAATGCTGGATATGGACCCAAAAGACATCTTTGCCTGTGTAACAAGGATGTCAAAAAGTCTCATTTATCAGCTAGAGTTCATTGATCATAAGTTCCTTGGGGCACCTATATGGCTCAGTCAGTTGAGCTCTGACTCTTGCCTTCTGCTCAGGTCATGATCTCAGGCTTGGGAGACTGAACCCCCGCATATCAGGCTCTGCACTGGGCATGGAGCCTGCACAAGATTCTCTCTCTCCCCCTCTGCCCCCAACACCATGCACTCCAATAAAGAAATCTTAAAAAAAAAAAAAAATGCTAACTAAAGAGCTGCTGGCTATCAGATATATAAGAGAAGGGACTGCACATCAAAGACATATGAAAGAGTCATGCCCTAGTAATACAGCAGCAAGTTAAACTGAATAGCAGCAAGCCTGGAGTACCTATCCTCTTAATGAAATGAAATTTGTCTGGAGAGTTTGCCAAAAGCCAGAAGTTTGCCTCATACAAAACTGCTTTTCTAAGACCAAGATCTCAAAAGACAACTTCACCTTTTCCCTGAAATCAGATTTTTTCTTTCCTCCTTCTGGACATGCATTGATCGTTGACAAGAGTAGTAGGAATCTAACAGTAACTATATATCTGTGTAAGTATGTCATCAGGCCATATGTCATTGTTCTCTCTCCTATGCATGTCCATCACATTTTAAATTATTTAATAGCAACAAGTTTTGTACTAGTGGAGTCACAAGACTCCAGTCTCAAAGTCAAGATATGCTTAACCTGAGCGACACTTGGAAAATATAAAAAGATTCTCTGAAACCCATTGAAAAGAGATGGATTTTTCTCAACCCATCATCTTTCTTTGAAGGAACGAACCAAACAGGTTCTTTAATTAACCAGAAAGTAATATCTATCTCATACTGTTTCATGAAATAGACCGAATATAGTTTTGGGAACAAACAAGAGCCCTTGGTACAAATATAAGCTCTTCCATTATGCACAGAGGGCCATTAAATTCTTTGACACTGAATAATATTTATCCTAACACATAGTATGATTTTTTATTTTGTTTGTTTTCTCTCTCTACTAAAATGTGAGATCCTTAAGAATAGAGCTTTTTGTCTGTTTCTGTATTGCTTTCTCTGTGTCTTGCATCTAGTGGCTACCTTATACATAGTACTTGAGTGAGTGAGGAAGTCACTCCCCAGAGAATTTCCAACTTGCTCTACCACATGGAGCGAGCAGTAGGAACATTATATATGGGGTACTAGAAATACTCACCCAAAAGATATTGGTAATTCGGCTCTTGACAGGATCGAACATAATCCCTGCGTTTATAGAGGTTATATAATAAGCACTTTTACAAATCAATGTTAAATTTAAAGAATGTTTTAACACTTCATGCATCTCTGTAAATTTCTCATCTTTAAGGAAATACATCATGACCTATGGGTAATTAAAAATTAAAATAACAAAAAAACACAACCTCTCAGGTTTGACAAGTCTTTTGTTAATTAATCAAGAAGGCTTTTTTTTTTTTTCACATTTACCCTTTGGTTGAAACTATAGGCTTTAATTTTGAAGTTATAACCTATTTAATAAATTACATGAAACTTGGCACACTGGTGCTCAGTAAAATAACCTTGTACCAAATCAATCAGAAAGCTGAGAATCTTCTTCAAGTTCATTATATTACTCAACAAGTTTTTTAAGATTGTATTTATATGACAGCGAGAAACACAGCTAGAGAGGGAATACAAGCAGGGGGAGTGAGAAAGGGAGAAAACTCAACAATTTTTTATTGAGTGCCTCAAATGTTCCCAATGCGAATCTCAGAAACAAACAAACAAAAAATGTGTTGAACAGAAGAGGAAAAAATACTTCTGCCATAAAGTTTTTCCATTCAAAATTTTATTTAAGATGAAAATTTAAAACATATAAACAAAAACATAAAATAAATGCATAATAGAATAGTAGGGTATTAATTGTAAGAAATAATTCAAAGTGAATGGTATGAATAGTAAAGTAAATATTCTTTTTTTTTTTTTTTTTTTTTAGAGAGAGAGAGAGAGAGAGAGAGAGAGAGAGAGAGAGAGGGTATTCATGCACACACACAGTGAGGGGAGGGACACAGGGAGAGAGAGAGAGAATCCCAAGCAGGTTCCATGCAGTTGGACATGGGACTTGATCTCACAATCTTGAGATCATGGCCAAAGCCAAAATCAAAAGTCAGAAGCTTAACTGAGCCACTCAGATATCATGAAAATAGATTTTTTTTAAAAAAAAGATTTTATTTATTTGACAGAGAGAAACACAGCCAGAGAGGGAACACGAGCAAGGGGAGTGAGAGAGGGAGAAGCAGGCTTCCCGCCGAGCAGGCAGCCCGATGTGGGACTTGATCCCGGGTCTCCGGGATCATGACCTGAGCTGAAGGCAGAGGCTTAACCCACTGAGCCACCCAGGTGCCCTGAAAATAGATATTTTTTAGGTTGAATAAGAAAAGCTTCTCTGAGGAGGAGTTATTTTTTTAAAAACAATGAATGATAAAAGGGAAGGAATTATGAGGATAGCTAAGAAAAGAACATTCTTGTCAGAGAAGACAGCAAATGCAAAGGCTCTACATGGGAAATGCTTGCTTTGTTTGAGGAACTATAAGATCAGAGATGGACAGATGCAAATGGGAGAAGATGAAGCTGTAGAGATGTTAGAGGTCAGATGAAACTGGACCTTAAAGACTGTTGTCAGAACATCGGATTTTATTCTAAAAAGAATGTGAAACTATTTAAGAGATTTTTATCTTCAGGAGAGCACTCTGTCTCCCCTCTGTGGTTTGGTCCCTAGAAACAAGATATCTGGGGAGACTAGGTAGGAGGCTCTTCTGTATTACAGGTGGGAAAATGTGGAGTGTACTGAGAAGGTATCAATGGACATGATGAGGTCAGTTTGGGGATATACTGTGTAGGTAAAACTGGCAGGATGTGCTGATAGGTTGGTGATAAGAATGTGGGATGTGAGAAAGAAAGATCCAAGAGGATGCTCAAGAGTTTAACATGAGCTCTTCGGGGACTGAGAGAGCGCTTTACTGAGATGTGGAGCACTGGGGAAGGAAATGATCTGAAGTAAAGAGATCCTTTTGGACACATAGTTGGACACTCAGTGGAGTGAGTAACTAAATAAATGCAGACTCTAAGGTAAAGTCATACTTGAAGATATAAAGTTGAGAATCATCAGGATATAAAAGGTTCTTAAAGGCTAATACTAAATAAAATCACATAGTGTATGTAATAGAGCCAAGCCAAGACTAAGCCCTTAGGTTACTCCAACATTTTAAGGTTGGGAGCCTAAGGAAGCTCTAGAAGGAAAAAAAGTTGCAAAGGAAAAAAAAAAACAACAGACTCCAGGGAAATCAAAGTGCATAGTATCCTATAGTCAAATGAAGAAATTATTTCAAATGGGAAGAATGACAAATACTGTTGAGAACAGATTAACTATGATGGGATTGAAAGGGCTTTTCTGGGGTGCCTGGATGGCTCAGTTGGTTAAGCAACTGCCTTCAGCTCAGGTCATGATCCCGGAGACCCGGGATTGAGTCCCACATTGGGCTTCCTGCTCAGCGGGAAGCCTGCTTCTCCCTCTCTCACTCCCCCTGCTTGTGTTCCCTCTCTGGCTGTGTTTCACTCTGCCAAATATATAAAATATTAAAAAAAAAAAAAAAAAGAAAGAAAGAAAGAAAGGGCTTTTCTCAGGAATGTCCTGGCTGGTTAGATTATGATATATACTTTTTGTCTCATGTCCTCAATACTTGAAATATAAGGTATTTGAGCTCATTTCTTGAAATTCATTTATGGCAAACTTTCTAATAGTACTCTATTTCAGCCATTTAGCACATTGATGTTTCAATTCTGTCAACAATATTGGTTTTGGATTTGTATGATGGAAGTCAACAGGCTTTATGGAATTTGTACAATCCTAAAATTTATTTATATACTTAAATCAAGATTAAAACTAGGTCAAGTTATTTATTTATTTATTTATAAGATTTTATCCATCCATTTGAGAGAGAGAGCATGAGCAGGGGGGAAGGGCAGAGGAAGAGGGAGAAGCAGATTCCCGAATGAACAGAAGGCCCAGACAGGCTTGATTCCAGGACCCTGAGATCATGACCTGAGCTGAAGGCAGATGCTTAACCGACAGAGCCATCCAGGTACCCAAATTAGGTCAAGTTAAAGGAAATTTGAGCTTTGACTGGATGATATCAATTCATTGTCCTAAATTGAGAATTTGGTAGTCAATATTAGTATATGAGATAAGTATACAATAAGGATAAATGTCCAGGAGAACAATCTCCTAACTTCTCATGGAATGAATAATTTAAAGAGGGAAAAATTATAACCCAGTTATTTCCTAATGAACTATTTGTGTGATAAATTTTCTTTACTCTTTTGGAAATGTGAAAGAAATCAATTTGCCTACAAACAATAAGGAATGACAAAGGACAAGTGTTTACAAGACTGTCTTGATAATGAATGAATCCATAATATCCTACTATCATCCAGCAAATGAGGTGAAACAACACATAATATCCTACTAAGATCCAGCAAATGAGGGAAAAAGTAAAGAAAATAAAGTAAGGAGTAACAGTTAAAATAGTATTCCCACACTATTGGTTATGTTTGATTAAATAGGTTTCCTAGTGAGTTGAGTTCTTCTGGAACAAGAGCTTATTGGGGTTATTAATTAAAATATTTTCAGAGTTTACATTAAAAATGTGAAGAATACCATTATGTCTACTTACCACTTAGAGAATGCATTCCAGAAACTAAACTTTGTTAGAGAATTTCAAAGTACTGTTTGTTTTTGAAGTTAAAAGAAACAGAAGAACTTCACATAGTATTCGTATAATAGGTTTCAACAAAGACTACATCTAAAGAACTTTTAAAATCATATTTATTTTTAGTTTGAGGAAACAGCTTTATTTTATAACACTAAAATCTTAAGAAATAGTCTAAGAAATCCCCGCCTTTAAATATATAATATAAATATATACAATAATAAATAAAATGTTAAATGTATTTTAAATTCAGTAGTGTAAAATACAGAATATTTCCATACCATTTTGCTTTTGATTTTGTTTTTATGTTTTGGTATGTTTTTGTTAGAAATGCATGACTAATACTCTTATACCATTAAGCATTTTATTGAAAAAAATATTATTGCATTGAACTACAGTCCAAGTAATTTATTGAATAACCTAAAAAAGCTGCTTTGCATGTATGATAGTGCAATTTACTTAGCCACACTATAATTTAAAAAAAAGAATTTTGTACAGAGAATACAAAATAAAATTATTAGATTTTGTTTCATATTGCCAGACTATCATCCAGTTTAATTACAAAGTAAATACTTTAAATAGAATTGAGTAAGGTAGGAATTTGTTTTAAACAGCTACATAACCAATTTACATTATCAACTATTTCATAATCTCCCACAAATAGAAGAAACTGACAGTTTTGAGCTTGGTGGAAAGGAAATCTTTCTCGAAGTCAGTTGTTTCAATAAGTGAATATGTTTTGAAAAAACACGATTTTGAACACATCTTTTGAACAAAGATAAAGGTCTACAACTAAAGACTAGAGTATATTCATTAAGAACACACAGTGGCATACACACATGTACACACACACGTTTTTGTGTATTTCCAATTTGCCTGCTTTGTGTTTCTGCCAAGATAATCTTGCTATTTAAGAAGGGCAGTGAGGTGCAAAAGGAAGGGAATTAAGAAAGTAGACTGGGAGGGCGCCCTCCAATACAAAGCTGCATGAAATGAAAAAAAAGACCCTTTGGCTTATCTCTCCACTATTGGTTTATCCTAAACCCTACTGATTCAGCCACTGCTTCCATTTTAATATAGCTCAATCCAAAGCAATACAACAATCACCTTCAAATGTCTACCTAATAGAAGCAGTGGATAATATTTTTGCTGGAATGAAATGATAACCTTTGAAAATCCTCTAGACCCAGGTTTATTGACTGGGAAACTCATATTTTAGTAGGAAACTCCTATCTTGCTGAAGTAGTTTCAGTCTGAGACACAAAGGGAAATAAACTCTTTTCTCAACTACTCTATGGAAGTGGTCACTCACTTGCTTTTTAATAATTTTCCTAGTTTCCAATGAGAGCACATTTCTCTTCAGGAGTTCACTCATTTAAAGATTCAGAATTAAATCTCTTCATGAGTCCTGCTAAACCAGAGATAAGCACTAGGCCAATTTTGCCCCTAAGTACATTAGCTACGTACACTGATGTGTGAGATTTGGGTTCTTTCTTTTGTGCTTTTAGAAAATTGGATTTGACATTTACATACTTTTTCTTCAGAATGTTTAACCATCTTTCTGAAAACTTGTGGGGAAACATTTAGGGAAAATTGAGAAGTGTGCTACCTGTTTGAGAAGACCAGCGATGTTATTTCACTAGTAATGAGGCAGTGAACTCCCCACACAGCTTGGGGAGGGCATCTGGATACTTCATTCATATATACCTAAAACACTGGGATAGCAAGTGGTCCCCCGAAGCCTAGCACATACTCATATCTCCCATTAGTGTTCCAAATGTTTGAAAAGCATGTTGTTTTTGGGAAAGCTTTATAGGATTAATTTCTTTGACTATATTTCTATTCAGAGATAACAAGGAGATTCTCAATCCTGGCAGAAACTGAGGGAAAAAATGTCACTGTCAAATCCATGTTCTATCAATGAAATCAAAAGTTTAGGGGATCTCTCTGAGAAATGTCTATGTAAGGGAAAAAAAAAAAAAGAAGAAAACCCTGGGAACTGGGAACTTTCCAAATCATTTCCTATATTATAGTCATTTCTTTGTTTTGTAACATAACATATATAAAGGTGAACTCATAGAGAATCCCACTGTCTTCTTTCTTGCTGAATTTAGCAGAGAATTAAGAACATGAACTTCCCCGAATTTCCTGTTCTTTGTACAAAGAATGATCTTGTTGAACCATACCCCAAATTCAGGAAGGTTATCTGTCAGTGGACTGGTTCTTAGTGTCTCAGAAAAATTCATAGTGTGCATGTGGATATGTGTTTATACATGAGTGTGTAAAGATTTTAGACTTTCTTAAAACATTTGCAGTTTTTAATTAAGCATTTATCATTTAAGACACAAAAAAATGCTTCAATGAGCCAAATGTGGCAGAATAATCCCATAAAGAGAATCGCTCCATAAATATCAGACAATGATCTTAACAGATGTTGAACACTGAAAATCAACTGTCAAATAATTGTGTAAAGGAAATAATCCTGAAAGTATCATCCATCACAGTGGCATTTTTTTTTAAAAGGACCCATTTTAGAATTTAATATATATTTAGAATTCTATTTCATTTTCTTCTGGAGTATGTTAAAGTAAAAAATGAATTGTTCAGGGTGCCTGGGTGGCTCAGAGGATTAAGCCTCTGCCTTCGGCTCAGGTCATGATCCCAGAGTCCTGGGATCGAGTCCCACATTGGGCTCTCTGCTCAGCAGGGAGCCTGCTTCCCCTTCTTTCTCTGCCTGCCTCTCCGCCTATTTTTGATCTCTCTCTCTCTGTCAAGTAAATAAATAAAATCTTTTTTAAAAAAGACTTTTTTTAATGTTCAGGCCCATACTCATTAATTGTAAGAACAAGGTTGGCTCAGAATATTTTCTGTAGTAGGAAAGGTACTTTGAACATTATCAGAAGAAAAAATAAATAGTCCTAAACTAAGCACCATAAGTCAGCCACCTGAAATTTGGAAATTATCCTAGAGGATAATTGAAAGGTCATTGCTCACAAGAAAATTCTAGTAAACCTATTCTGAAAATCCTTAAGCATTTTACTCAACCAAATTTGCAAAAGATCTTGAATATTTCAGTGATGGAAATTTTACAACTTTATAAAAATAGTTTGTCAAGATTTTCTTCATGTTGAATCAAAACCTACCTATTTGTAGTCTGTACCTGCTCCACCTTAAAGAGAACAGAGATAATTTTCAACAGACACAGCTCCATGCTGCTATCTGGGCATCTAGAGTTAAGAAGGTTAATTCTCATCTTCTTTCCTCATCAAGTGTTCTTTTCTTTGGAAAACACATATTAGTCTTTGTTTTTCACATGGCATCTACCAGCTTCTGTTCTATAGAACATTAGTTCCCTGAGATGATCCACAGGGGGTAAAAAATGTCTCTGACATTATTATTTTTGGAAATTCAATATAGTATATCTTTCTCCTGGAAAAGTCTGGTAAATATTGCCTGTCAAGTGGTCTGAAATACGTTGAAATAATGAAATAAGCCATGTAACTCAACATCCCCCTGAAATATATGGAAATGGATTTATGTCAGTTAAGTTTTGTTAATTCACAAAACTCATGTTATTTGTATGAAAACAGAAGATTGATTTGGTCCCTTAATTAGTCAAACTTGCCATTTATGGGACACATTTCAGTTTACCAATAGCTCGCTTGTCCCGTGGCCCAGGACTACACTTAGTTTTCCACAAGTGGTGTATTGCTTTTTGTTTTTTTTTAATTTTTCCAAGTTCTAAAAGAACCCTCCCCCTTTTGACTCTGTATTCTGTATAATTCCTTTAATACAACCTAATACTTCAGAACTTTTTCACCAGACTTTCCACATCACTGGGTTCTATGGCATTTATAATCTACTATGCCCTTCATATTATTGATGAATTGGAATTAAGCTCTATGTATATAATATTTTTAAATTGAAAATAAATATAGCATCTGACATCTATCCATGCTAAATTTAACCTTTCGAATTTTGCCCTATTTAGTGCTTAATTTTTTTTTTTTTACATTGTATTTTGGCATTCACTACATCTGCTAGTCCTCTTGGGTTTGTTTTTCTCTTCTTTCATATGTATTGTTCTATGAATTTGTCCATGTTTTATGAAAGTTTATATGACAGAGTATAAATACAAAGCCTCATAACCAATCCCTACAACCCTCTCTTCAGTTTGGAATTAATCTAAGTTTTACTACTCTCTGGGTATAGTTGTTTAGCTGCAAAACACATTTATCACACAGTGCTACTATCTGTAAGGATATTTTTAAAAATCAGAAAATGTCTCTATGTAAAATTCTCCATGTATTTTACTGCTTTTTTTCCCAATCACTCCACCACAATGTCTCTAGTCAAGGCAACAGGTGAGCACTACATAACTGAAGGAATCCTTAATTTTCTATCCTCTTCTTGACTCAACAACATGTGACAAAATTGATCATCCTCATTTCTTTGAATCATTTTTGTAATTTGCCTTATGCAGTCTTGATGTTTTCCTATGCAACTTGAAATTTCACCATAGTTTCATTGTCCCAATTTTTTCCTATATAACCTGAAATGTTGTCATGGCCTCATTTCTTAGTTCCTTCCATTACATCCATTCTTAGATTGACCTGGAGCTCAGTCTAGAACACCTATATCTATCCTACCTACCCTGATGTTAGTATCCAAGCCAACAGCTTCTGTATACTTACTGTAAGTTGATGATTCCCAAATGTCCTTTTCATGCCTCTAATCAAACTTCAGACTCATATTTCCAACTACCAACTCATACCACCATTTCTATAATTTTAGGCATTTCCAACAGACTGTTTAAACTGACCCTTTCCTACGCTGCCCCTCCCAAAGTGTTCCCATTTCAGTTAACAGTAAATCCATCCTGGTGCAAAGACTTTTATGTCATTTCTAATTCCTCTCTTTGTCTTATACCTTACACTCAATATGAAGCTCATTTTCCCAGCTCTAGTGTCACAATCAATCTAGAATCTCAGCACTTCTCCACATTCCCACCAGCCTATGGTTGAGCACCATTGCATCCTCGTGTCTGCCTCCCCATCCCAACCTTGACTCTCCTGGAGATTATTCACAATGTAATAGCTTTGTGACCCTGGTAAAAATCCAAGACAAATCACATTTCCTCTCTGGCAAAATTCTCCAGTAGCTTCTCATTTCACTGTAAAATCCAGTCATTCCAATGGTGGACAAGATCCTATGTGATTTTGCTCTACAATTATTTTTCTGTCCTTATCTCCTATAATCCTCCCCCTGCAACCTTTCCTAGCCTGTGTTTTCCTGCCATTTCTTGAGCATAGTAAACACAACCAACAGGTTGTTGAAATTTAGTCTAGAATGCTCCCTCTCTCAACTCCTTCAGGTCTTTGCTGAAAAGATACTTTCACAGTGTAACTTTCCCTGACTACTAAAACAGTGTGTTACCCACTACCTCACTCGAGTCCCTTTATCTGCCTTTCTTATTTATTTTCCTCAATAGCATTTATCATCATCTGGCATAATACATAATTCACTTGTCTATTCTGGTTTTTGTTTGCATGACTCAAGTAGAATAAAACTATGTGACATTATTTTTTTAGTTTTGATCATTATTGTATCTCCAACAGTTAGATTACTCCCTAGACTATGACCCTAAATACATATTTGTTAAATGAGAATGGAAATAGGGTGAACAAATGAGAAATAAAGTATTTTTATTATTGTACTATCTGTTCTTAATAGTTACCAATGATTGTCTCTTCCATTTTATTTAGCATTCTGCTTAACATTTTATTTATAAATACACTAACTCTTAAACCAGTAGTATCTGTATTCAACATTCCTCCTTTTCTAAAAGTAAAGATATTTGTTCTAGCTCTTCTTTAATTCTACATGTTTTTTCAAGGACATTGATACCATGGTGGCCTCTTTAAGCCATTTTAATACTCTATGGTAAAATTCTTTTAAACATGAAGATTCAAAATCATTTTTGGTGGCCTGGAAATAATTTTCTCGATATGTTTCAAATTCCGTACC
Organism: Spilogale gracilis; assembly: GCA_004023965.1. NCBI lineage: Eukaryota > Metazoa > Chordata > Mammalia > Carnivora > Mephitidae > Spilogale > Spilogale gracilis. The sequence continues at coordinate 37,930 of PITA01007127.1, forward strand.
CATGTTCCTTCTACAATTTCCACTTTGAAAACCTTTCTGTTCAATAGAGAAAATGTAATGAAATCAGATTTAGGTAACACTACCATTTTGTTTGTTTGTTTGTTTCATTAGATTATCTTCCCCAGCAGTAAGCAATAAGCAGAAGCAAAATATTAACTTTTTTGATAGTTCCAATAAATGAGATATTAAAAAGGCATTCACATAATCTCTGTTAATTTTGATTCATGGATATATGGTACTTTAGAAATTATTCTGAATGTTTCCCCCATTCAGTTTATATTGGAATGTTTAAAGGACCAATTGTTTTTCTCCTTATTGGAATATTTTATAATTGTAGTTTTCCTCATATGATGACACAGTTTATAATTTCTCATTCTGTGGTATGTTACCTCTTATTTAAATGGTGAAGTCTCGTTCCCCAAAGCCCAGAATAGTATAGACGGTGAATACCGTCATCACTGATAATACAAGATAGTCATTTCCATGCCATCAACTTACATCAATCTGTCCTTGTTAGTCAAAATGAAGTGCCTGATAGAGGTCTCTGGTCTAACCTTCGGAGAGATTACATTGTCACAAAGACAATTATAAAAATTAATCAGGTACTTTCTTTTTCATAGTAAGACTTTTAGTGTGTTCCAGTAATTACTCTGTCTTGGCTCTATGTCAACTTTGTAATCTGTTTTAGGAAATTGTCATCCACATTATTTTTTTTTTAATCTGCTCCGTCCATTTGTCTTTTATTTTTTGTAATAAATATTCTATTTCTTTCACTTCTATTGGATTCACCCAATGTTTATTAATGTTCTTTTATAATGGTTTTTATGAAGTTCCATGCACATACAGGGGGCTTTTTTTGCTATTTGATGCCTTTCCTCCATTTTCGATTTTTTTCAGATAAGTTAGACATTCTTACTGCCATATCTCAGTCAAAACCCCCATCCTGCAGCTTTCGGATGATATCTAGGAAACTACATATATTCTTTATGTTACATTTTCAAAATCATGTTATCTCCTTTATCTCTCTCTGCGTATCTGTCTCTCTCCCTCTCTTTCCTTAGTACCAATGATATTATTTCCTATCATTTACCAAGTATTAAGAATTTATCCTTTCAACTTCATTTTCCTCGTCTGTATGGAGGAATGATAACATTGATCTCAAAATACATTTGTGAAGATTAAGTGAAATAACAGAGCAGGTGCTTAGCCTGAGAGAACTTTATGTGATGGCCCTCTGAAACCCAGGCTGCAGAAGACACCTTATCTCATGTAACAGAAATAATGACATCATCCTACACACAGTAGATGGCTGATCACTTCATTTCTGTTTAGCTGATTTTCTGAAACTCATATATTATAGGAAATATTCAGTTATACCAGTTTTTCTTTCATTTTAAGAATATAAAATAATAAATCTAACTGGAGAACCATTCAGAATACTGATGTAAGAAATGCAGATTCTGTGGGCCAGGAAACATTTTGAAAAAATGTTTAGGATCACTTGCAAAATTACATGAATGGTGATTTTATTCATCACCATTCACTGTGTTTTACTGATACCTATTACAATCAAGTAAAATACACAAAGTAATTTATGACTTTCCCGATAAAAATCATGTAGAAAATCTGACACTTCCAAACCTTCATCTCTCTACTTACACATAATATTGGCTGAACACAGTAAGACTTCTTGAGTAGAAGAATAAATAAAACTTAATATTCTAATCCCTGTAATGTTTGAAAGATTAAGCAATATATTCAAAATGGTATTGAGTATATTTTATTCTTTTATTTTGCATTATCAAGTACTAGTGATAGTTTATATATGTTTTCTTATACAAAAATTAAACGTTCTTATTTTTAGATGTTGGTGATACTCACAGTTACAAAATCCTCTTAATATAGATGTATGTGAAATGAAGATAACCCAATTTTTCACAGAAACTCAATGATACAATCTGTGTGAAGATTGTTTTTCATTGAAGAGTAATTTTCAACTTGACTTTATCAGAAAATTTCTTACCATCTCTTATTTCCTATGAAAATATAAATTATTTTGATTGAAACAGATTATATTGATGAAAGCTTAGTCAGTAGCTAACCAGAGAAGTTATTTTTGATAAGCAGTTTAATTCACTGACCTTTTATTACCTGATGCATAAAACCAAATGTGCAATCCATTCATTCATTCACACAGCAAACAACGAGAACATACAATATTATGTTACATTTGATTTTCTTTGTAATATCAATGATCTGCCTGAATGTTTTATCATTTTATAACATTATGTGAAAACTCATCCAAACATACCTTTGACATATTTTCCTCTATCCTTCCACAAAGTTATTTTAAATTTGCTCTGTTATTTATTCAAGGTAAAAGAAATTCTTAAAACATTTCTATTTTGATATTGGCAATTTAGTTCCTACTTACATACTGGTCTCATTTTCAATTGGCACCAATATTTAAAATCTTAATAATAATCAGATAGACCACTTTAAATATATCATCTTTGTAGGTAGTGACAATGTGTTTTATTTATCCGCAAGAGGGGCTTTGACACCTATCAGTTCAAGTGTGCTGATATATTTAAGGCCTCTTTCACTCCATTTAATGGTTGCATCTGACTGGAGCAAGAATGGTGGCAAAGATCTTGACCTTGAAACACCGGTTGGATTAAAGGGTTCAGGTGGATGATGGAAGTTGTGGCTGGGTTTAAGTGAGGGCCAAACAACGTAGGGATCAAAGCGGCTGAGGGCACAGGCTGAAGTGTGATGTGAGGTGGGTGAAAGGGCGCAGTGGTGACTAAATGCAGGGGATGTCCCGCCAAGAAAGTGGGGTGTGTAGGGATGATGGTGGGAGTCAGAGGCGGAAATGTGAACGGAGCAAAATGTGGCTGGGAAAGAGGGTGTAGATGAGCTATGGGGAGGGGACCACCATGGGAATTTAAGGAAGCAGAAACGGCAAAATGCTGCAGGAACGTGTGGTGGATGGTGGTGATGGATGTGTGCTGGTGAACCGGGACCGTCTGGACGGCCGAGGCCGGGGAGAAGGCAGCCGGTCCCGGAGCGGGCAAAACTCGAAGATGCTTTGATAGGAGCTGTTTCTGCATGTGCTGCTGGGCTTGTAGCTGTAGGAGCTTATATTTATCTATTTCTTCTGGAGAAAATGTGATTGGCTGTTGAATTAAAGGGGGCGAGCTAGATTTATGGCACACTTCTGATTCATCTTCTACTTTGTTATGCTTCTGCATAGTTCTGTCAGAGTAAGAGTTTATATTCCCCTCTCCATGATTCATAGGCATGCTCACATCCTCCAAGTCTAGATTTATTTGGTCCTCTTTGGTCTCTGTTGAATCAGTAACACCGGTGTATCTGTGAGATGGAAAAGCACCAGGGAAATCATTTGGTACTAGGTCGCGGCTCTGAATAAAATGTTGGACTTCACTAATTGAAGGTTTTACTTGTTCTTTTGTTGTTGGGTTCTTTTTCATGTTTGGTAACTGAGAATCTGCTAGGACATGAATTAGACCTTTAGAAAGATGGTTATCACAATCAGGATCTCCTAAAACAGCAACATTATTTGTCTGTGAACTTTTGACTTGGTCTTTCTCTAGAGTCCTTTGAATTGCACCACCTTGATCACTCTTTTTTTTACTTGTGCTCCGGGTTTTTTCAGACAAAGGCAATCCTGGTTGGTGACAGCCCAGTGGTGTGAATTGAATTGTGCATTGAATTTGCGAATGAGCCTCTGATTTGTTTTTACAGTTCTTTGAAGAGACCTCAAAATTAGTTGATTGTTCCTGACACCTTTTGGCTTGCACTCTTTCTAAAAGGCTTTTGGCTGTCAGGGGGATCCTCTCTTGTTCCCTCAACCCTGTGGTTTCAGAAGGGCTGCTTGAACAGTTCCTTGGAAGGCAGCTGACGTTCCCAGATTTAAACTGCATGGAACTTACTTTTCCCAGATCACAAGTACGAGGGCTGTCCAAGGACTCTTGACTTCTCTCACTTTTATTTAAGCAATGAACACTCTCTCCTGAGTAAGAGCCCCATCCTCCATGCCTAGGTCCCTGGCAATTGGGTGGCTTTTCACCGTTCCCGGGACAGGACAGCTGTGAACTAGAATCACAATAGGGGAGTCTCCTGATTCCCCCTGAAAACTGCAGCTGATTTTTGCCCGGTTTAGATCTTTGTCTGCAGCGACCGTGTCTATGGGTTGAGTATTTTTCATTCTTAGACGATTCCCACGATCTGCAGTTCTGATCTCTCTGTGTTTGCGATGCCAGGCAGGTGTCCTTGACCGGCTCCTCAGATGGGCAGAAGCAGTTGTGTTTTTGGTGCCTCCTTTTGTGCCCTTCAATGGAGTTGTGACCTCTTTTACAAAAGAAGAGCCAATTACCTCTGCCATTCTCCCCAGACTTATAACTTGAACAAGCATTTCTCAGGCTGGATGTGTTGCCAGGACATGGGTCTGAAGGGCTAGAAAGTCTATTCAGAGACAAGTTTGGAGAATCTCTCCTGTAAGCTTGGTTTCTACATCCAGAAGTCCTGCGGGTCATGCTAATGTGGTTACTATTCAAAATTACACTAAAGTCCTTCCCATGATCACGGTGTCCCCTTACTGGAGAAGGACCAGAATTCCAGGTGAACTGATTTGCATCTTCAAAATCCAAATGAGAATCGCAAGGAATCAGTTTTGGTTTCTTAGTCCTTGAGATGTAAGGAGAAAAAGCTAGGCCATCGTTTTCTTCATTTAGGATGACCCTTTGACAGCTTTGCCAATGGTCCCTGGAAGGTTCCTTAAGTTCATTCTCACTACTATTATTGTTTTCTACACAATTCTTGAGAGAGATATCAAAGTAAGCAGGCACTTCAGGATTTTTCATTTCCAAAGCACTTGCATTAAAATTATGTTGACTGGTATTTGGCTCAGAATCATTGTAGCCCAAATTATATTTTCTCTGGAAATTTTCCCAATCTGGATTAGCTATCATCATCTTTGGTTTCAGAGACTTATCATTCTCTTGGATCAATTTTTTTTGGTCTTCGCTTAAATCTGAGACTTGACTCTCTATTGTCGTCTTCATTTCCGCGGGCTCCTCCATCAATTGTGTTTTTAGGTCCTCTGAATCATGGTCACTCTTTGCATTCCGAGAAAGCTTAAAATCAAAATACAATGGGTTGCATCCATAAGAGATGCAGGGCTCTGTTTTTGTGAAGAGAAGAAGTTCTGTAGGCCACTGGAGAGTCGTGTGGCCATCCTTACTTTGTACGTGGAGAAAAGGCAATGGTTTTGACTTCACATCGTGGGGATACACGTCTCTTACAAGCCTCTGTACATTTTTGCTAACTCTTTCTGTTTTATCTAAAGATTCTTCTCTCGTCTCCATTCCGGAGCTGGGATTCAGATGCACTGTACTGTTTTCCTTACTTGGCTCCAGTGATGGAAGCTCATCCAGACATTCAAATATCCTTGCATCACTGTGCTTGTAAATGTTTGGTGGGCTGAAAGAAGCATTTGCTTGGCATGCGTGATGAATGCAGTTTTCTGAAGTGTTCTTCAGCATACTTCTGGTTTGTTTTTCTCTGCTGCAAGGAGTAAAATCCACATCTGAAAGATGAATATCAGATTTAGAGAATGAAGCATGAATGCCAATCGAATCTCCTACCATTTCATCAATAGAGTCATTTTTGTCTTGCAAGATTTGAGAGCTTATGGAGAAGGTATTGTGTAAGACACTTTCCAGATGGCTTGGTGTGATGCTTATATCTTTGTCTTTAGTGAGATGTGTATCCTCCTTTGCAATCCTGCAGCACTTGCATTTCTCCGCAGTCTGTTTTGCTTTATAGATGGGTGACTTGTTACAATCGTGGGTGTCCTCTGTGTTCTCACTGAAGACGGAGGCTGAAGATTCTAATTTCAGGTGCACTTTTTTGGAAAAAGAGAATGATACTCCCGTCCTGTGGTTTGCACTGCTGAGATCCGAGGAGGTTTGGGGTACCCGATTTCCAAACAAATAACGTCTGTCCATTTGTAACTGGTGTCGGTTTTGCATGGTAGACCGCTGTTTATCAGAAATGCTTCTGGGCAGATTCTTTCCTTTAAGGAGAAGAGCGCTCTTCATGCAAGATACCTTTCGGCCATTCTTAACTGGGAAAATTCCTTGCTGAAGTTGCTTTTCTATGGCTACCCTGGGAGTTTTGTATGCTGGTCCATTTCCAGAAACACTGTAAATACAATAAATATTTACATGGTTAAAACATTGGATTTAAAACTTTATCTACATGTGAACATTTGTTAGTGTTTCTAAGATGAGTTATGCTATTTATGAAGCTGTGTCTATTGTAATATAACTATTTCATCATTTTTATACAACTCAGAACACCTGTGTTTCATAGTGGCTATTTCTAAAATGCATCACTTAAGTGTGTTCTTTTGAAATTAGCAAGAATCAATAGCAGGTGAATATCTTATGCTAGTGCTGCAAAAGAAAATAAAGTGTTCCATTTACATCCCAACAGATGTTCTGCAGAACCTATCAGGTTTTTTTGGAATATAGACTTAACATTCTTTCACAAAGAGTTTTTCAATCCGTGTCTTCACATTAAATAAGAAATGAAATTAAATTGTCACTTCCAAAGTATAAAAATATATATTTCATTTGCCTTTTTGTATAAGGGCTACCAGTTTATAATTTTTGCTGGCACAGTTTTAAAATTTCTTCCTGTTTGCTTCCCTTGGAAACAGTGTGGCTAGTTCTTTCTTCATGACTGGCCACTATTTTGTAACAATTGTAACAATTATAACAAATGCTTAATAAAGTAACACACATCTACAAGCCATCTCCATGGCTTGAATTATTTTGAAATCTTTTCTTTTGCATCTTCCTCACCTATACTTTCTACCTTTTTATTTTTTATTTTTTATTTTTTTAAGATTTTATTTATTTGACAGAGAGAAACACAGCGAGAGAGGGAACACAAACAGAGGGAGTGAGAGAGGGAGAAGCAGGCTTCCCGCTGAGCAGGGAGCCCGATGTGGGACTTGATCCCAGGTCTCCGGGATTATGACCTGAGCCGAAGGCAGTCGCTTAACCAACTGAGCCACCCAGGCGTCCCATACCTTTTATGCATGTATACATTTTATCTTTCAACAGCTTTGTAAAGATTATTCATTCTGCCGAGTTTAAATTGGTAATTCAATCAGAAAACTGGAAACAGTGGTAGACATAAGAGATGAAACTCTTTAGATTAAAATCATCTCTTTAAAGTTCTACCTTAAAACTACAAAGCAAGGCCTTTTGGGGAGGGGCAACACAAATCACATCATTGATCTGATCTTTTCCTTTGACTTGGCTTTCTTTTCTTTTTCTTTTTTTTTCCCTATGTGCTTGGATATGTGTCTGTTTGCCTTTTTCCAGTTTAGGTTGTTTTTTTTTTTATTTATTCAGTCATTTGTTACCTGAGTATACAATACTAAAACAAGTGCTATGTTTTCCATATGCAGCTTTGTTTCTAATGGGGAGGTATGTTTTCTGAGCTCTTCTCTGAGAAATTCTTTCTTGTTGCCTTCAGTTATGATTATTTGGCCAGTTAGCATAGAACTCTGGAATAACAATCCTTTTGTCCACCAAATTCCAAATACTTGGCTTCATTGTGTTTACATGTTTAGTATTGTACAAAAATACTCAATTAGCCTCCTTTTATTCATTTTTGAAATGAATCCACTAGGACACTTGTATGATTTTTCAATTTTCTTTTTTACTTATGCATATATGTTTATTATATGTCCAATCTATAATGTGTTTTTATTATATTTACTATTGAGGATCTATTTATAATATATATATATATATATATAATATATGTATCACATTTTTCCAGACCATAGTTATAGATTGATTTATTTGGCGTAATTTTTGCTAGTTCGGCTGGGCACTTTCAATTTAACTTCCTCAGTTCGGTTTTATTTTCTTCTGATTTCCCTGATTATTGCTTCATCCCTGCTTTGCTTTTCATCTGGAATTTATATATTAAGTGTATTGACTCTCCTGAATATATCTTTGAGGTCTTATTTTTCATCTCAGTACTTTAGTGTCTTTAGTCTATTTCTCTTGTTCTGAAAAAATTTCTTGCTTTTAATTTCTATTTTACCAATTCAATTTTTCACAATATCCAATCTGTCATTCAATATGCCCACATGGATTATAATTTACAATACTTTCAGTCATCATTCACTCTTTAATACTTTCCGATTGTTCCCTCTTCATAAACTAACAGTCGTAGTTTTAGAATTATAGGGTTCCCTTTGACTCTCGCAGAAAATAAATTTTTGAAAATTTCCAGTGACTGTATCATAGCGAAAACTTTCTTCTTACTCATCGCATTCTTCTTCTTTTTGGGGGGTCATTTAAAAAAATGCTTTTTAGAGAGGGTGTCTAGGCATATTTAATATGAGGAATGGAAAGGAACATGCTAAGATAGGGCACTTGTGATGAGCACTGGGTGTTGCATGTAAGTGATGGATGAATCACTAAATTCTACTCCTTAAATCAATTCCACACTATATGCTACTTAACTAGAATTTAAATAAAAACTTCAGAAAAGAAAGGAAAATAACACTCTAAGATAGCGTATGGCTTGTTAAATATTTCTTTCAAACATAAAGGGAAATAGAAAGCACAGAAATTAATTACAGTTATTGGTTTTTTAAAGTGCCTGCAGTCTGGGGACAGAAGATATGGGCAGCTCTGGATTTTGCCTCAGGGCCAAAGAGATACTTCAGATTAAGTAGGAGCTATACTTCCCCTAAGTTACCTTCTCTAGGAACATAAATAAATCTGATACTATCAGCATTTAGCAGAAATTATTTCACAAGTCTGGTGTATGAATATTATCATTCTGCCTCTTATGATTCCATTATGACTCAGATATTTTACTATTTTCATATTATCTCTATTTTTCCCGTAATAATATTTTTGCTTATTATCCTGGCACTGTTTTGAGTGTTTTCTTGCTTTGATTTATGTTAGTCTAGATGTTCTTTTCTGTATTATTCTTTTATTTTACCATTTATCTCTCTAATGTGTAAGCTTCTTTCTTTTATATTCTTTTAGATATTTTTAGTCCTCTTTCCTCTTATTGTTTTTGTATTATATTTTGTTCTTCTTGTTCTTACTTGTTCTCACTTTATAATCTAATCTATATATATGATTATATTTTTCACAAGTTTTAGCATTTTAGCCTCATTATTAATCTTTTGTATCCACTAATGTTTATGCTTTAAATTCTTTATCCCATTGTTTTCTAAACTTTAAATTCACTTATCTTAAATCTGGTTTATTTTTATTACTTTGACAAATCCTACTTTTCTAACTTTGTGGTTTTCAATTCTATTATTTTAATAGAAGTTTATGCCTTTTAACATAATTAAAGGTTTAATTTTTATAGTTATATTCTTATTTATGATTCTATCACTTTTCCTAGAACTTTCTCTAGGAAAGAAATTTGTATTTTTTACCTAATTATTTTTATTTATACAAAAAAACAGTGACCACTTGGAGGGAGGGGGGTGGAGGGATGAGAGAGCCTGGTGGTGGGTACTGGGGACACCTAAAGCGTGGAGCACTGGGTGTGGGGAATGGGGAATGAATCTTGAAACACTGGAAAAAAAAATTTTAGTAACAATAAAAAAAAAAAAACCCAGTGACTATACAGGTATCCCTTCATTCTTATTAATAGATTGTCCATTCTAATAGCTCTCCCAAAATTCTAATTCTTGGCAACTAAACACATGCACAATTTAATTACCTTCTGTGCAAAAGTATACTTTCCAAACAGGAAACAAGACATATCAAAACAACATAATTTCTTTAAATGAATGATATAATATCCTAATGTCCTGCATTATCCAGCTCTTATGTAAGGAATTCCATATTCTCAGAGTCAAGGGTCCTATAATTCTTGAAACTTGTACAAATGTCCATATAAATATGTACTATATTTAAATTTATACATAGTAGAAGTTTACAAACAGAATGACTCTACACCTCCATATGATAACTAGGCTGGCTGAGGAAACAGGTTGCACTGAATTACCCAAGAGATGGCCAAAGTTGACTCCCCTTCATAAGCTCCATTACCAGTTTTCTCCCATCATTCTTTTTTCATCAGTCCGGTTCAAATATTCTTACTACTAGTAAATTCTCCTCTCTTCTCTATAGGATCATAAAACAATTTTCTTGTTATCTGCATCATTCTACTTAGAAGCTTTTGTTACGAGAATAATGGACAGAGAAAGGTTGTTCAGGAGGAGGGTAGTAATACCGATGATCTTTTTTCTTTTTCATTTTATTTCTTACTTTCATTTTTCAATTCAGCTGCCAAGATGAAAATATTAAATAACTCTATTAAGTGTAGACTTCCCTTAGGCCATGAGTCTGCTTAAGCAAAGAGAACAATTGGCTGGATGGCAGATAGCAAGTAGCAGAAAAGAATGCAATAGTTTTCTTAGTTCCAAGTTTGTATGTGGAAAGCTAAACAGCTATCATTTCCCTAACAATGTGAAAAAAAAATAAAGGAACCTAGAGAGTCTCTCTGATCTATAAGGTGTATACTTGAGTATGTGTTTTTTTTAGTTAATATGATTTTCAGCTCAACCCCCCACATTGAGTGAATCTTTTGCTTTGCTTTGGAAGACACTTAATGAGTAGCTTTACAAACTCAGAACTTGTAAGCAAAAGCATCATAACCACCACCACCAATATTTCTCCCAAAGGAAAATATGGAATGAATAAATAGAAATGCAGAAGTGTGACAAATTTTTACTAATAAAATAACCAAAATTTGGTTTATTCAGGCTACTCAGGTTTTTTGTTGTGTGGCCTGAAAGGACCTACCTAAAGGTTATCTCTTTATAGTGAGGTTTGCCTCTTTTTTACAATCTTATAATGTTACCACAATAAGTCACCCAAGAATTAACATATCCCTCAGACTTCTTCCTTCATGCTACCACAATAATCATTACACTTTTCCTTCTGAGTCCTTTTTGGACAAGGACTGTCTGGCGTCTTACCAACAGTGTGTTCGAATACCCTAAGATCTTCACTGTGTTGGCAGGTCAAAGCTCAGTACCAGCTGTATATCCTGTTTCTATGACTGTAGAGGACCTCAGAGCATGCATTTTTATATTAACCTCATCTCTGGACACATATTCTTTCAATTTTATTTTTTCTTTATACCAAATTTCTCAATTTTTGCATGATCATCTTTTGTGGATTTTGATAAGTTAATTAAATTATTCTAAGGAAACAGTATAAATACAGGAATGTATATAAGGTGAACACTGTGCTTTCACTCATAAATTGATCTTTAAAATAAATATTTTCTTAGAATCAAATTTGAGCTCTAACATTTTACGATGCTCAATAATATGAGTCATTCATCCCCCAATTTCTTGGGTATTGTTTTTCATTTCACCAAGAGGGGTTTACACTGTGGCACAGAGCTATCAATTTCATAATTTACCAGGTTGCTGTCAATTGCATTAATTAGCTACATTAGGTGTTCAGCATTATGATTCATAGGAACACAAATCGCAAGCAGCAAATTTAATTGAGTTCCAGGTAACAATCCCCTCATTTTGAAACACTTGGCAGTTCCAAGCTTCTGTAAAACAGCTATTTTTCAGCTACAAGGATGTATTAGTATAATGCGTGTTATAATTATCAATTTAAATGGCACGGTGTGGATTTAACTGCATTAATTACCTCTTCTTTTGTCATCCAGACAATGGTAGTGCTATTTTTTCCAGATTCGGGTGTGTACAGGGAAACAGATTTATTTCCTCTCCAAAAAGATGCACTGTTCTTTATGTTTTTTAAAATTATTATAAAACTGAACATAATTACTCAAGAGCTATATGATCCATTTAAATCAACTGGATAGAATAAGGGCCAGCATATTAGAATCATTCTTAGATCATTTCATTAACGAGCACATAAAATTAATAACACTGGGAAAGAAAAAAGTCAGGTATCAAAGGAACTAACTTATGAGCCTTTAACTCGTAGAACTATTTGTCCTCAAACATATCTTCTGATTAATCACAATTTGTTTACATTGTAACAGTGAATCAAGCAATTTATCTTTGACATTTTCCTGATGATTGAAGAGAGTTTTGAACCATCCAAGGCACCTCTAATTCTTACCATTCAGATTGTTGTCTTAACTCGGCCAGCCGGTGAAGCCTTTTAAGTGCTTTTTCTTGTTTCTTCTCATCTTTCCATGATTTAGAAGCTACGTTTCGAGCAAATTCCCGTTGCTTTAATTCCTTCAGCCTCTACGGACAGAGAAGCAAGGCAGAAAGGTCACTTCGATAAATAAGTAATATATATATTATCTTCCAGCCATTAGTCTCCTTCTTCAACTTTGTCCTGAGTACAGAGGTGACTTTTGGGATAGAGTAAAAATGTGCCTAGTTCTTGTTGGGACCACCCCATCTACCTATCTCCAGTCATTTATGTGCCTGTGAAAACGTAAGTCAAAAAATGTGTGCTATAGGAATGGGTGAAGGGAGAGGAGGTTATAGGGTGCACTGTCCTCTCCACTGTCCTCTCTACATTCCCCCTGCTCCCTCACTTGTAAAACATACTTGATGCTAGTAGATACACTAGGTGAAATGAGCTTGTTTCATTTAAGAGCATCTCTTAAATTGTCAAAGACTTAGTTCAAAGCTCTAAATGGGATTCTTAACTCATTTTTTCCTGGTGGAGGTGCTTATCCAATGCATATTTCTACATTCTATCCAGGAGGATACAAATAGGGCAAGGATTTGCACTCAGGATAGATGCTTGACCTTGCTTGATTTAAATTAACCTACCACTTCTTTTAATTAATCTTTTCTCGAAAACAATTGGCTTACATGCAAATTGGATGTTGCTCATTACCTGTTTGGATTTCTCCTTCAGAACTGGCCACTAAGCACACCTAATGCTATTGAACAAATTGAGAAAAAGCCACAATCAAATGGGACTCTTGAAGTTTAGCACTTAATCCTGAATTGGGAAGGTAGTTGAAGATTAGTCTCTCTTAATCCATGCAAAATGATTTTATCTGTGTGAAGTCTATATCCATTTAATTTGTTTTCAATTTCCAGATGAGGTAGAGAAGATATGTCCCAGGAATGGCAAAAACCACATAGCTCTCCCATGAGATCATAATGCAGGAGTGGACTATTGTTCATGCCTAAAACAAGAGCCCCCAACTTTAATGATCATCAGCTTTCTCCTGAAAAGGGACATGCTTATGGGAGATGGCGGCCAGATAACCACATCTGGCCTAAGCAGTTGAAGAAGGAGGCAAGACCAATCTTTCAAAGAGAGGATATTCTAAGCACAAAGAACAAGGGGTGCCTGAGTGGCTTAGTCTGTTAAGCTTCCGACTCGGGTTCAGCTCAGGTCATGATCTTGGGGTTGTGAGATCGAGCCCCGTGTTGGGCTCTGCTTGAATTTCTCTTTCCCTCTGCCCCGCCTCCCAGTCCTCTGGCTCTCTCTCTCAAATACATAAATAAATAAATCTTTAAAAAAAGAAAAAAGAGTCTCACAGAACTAGATACAGTCACAGGGGCAACAGTGGAGTAATTCTGGATTCAGTTTTTGACAAATCCTTCAGAGGCTTTTTAAAAAACAGAGAATTTCAAGAAATAAAACTATGGCCCATGTGTAAAAAAACAAAGCAAAGCAAAACAAAACAAAACAAAATGAAATGAAAAATAATCAACAGTTCTCTAGAGCTGAGAAACAGCAGAGTGGCTAAGTCCTAAGAGACAGCCACAGTCAGAAGGGAGACAGGCTTTTAAAATCTCCAATCCTACTTACCCTCCTACTCACTCTTCTTTCGCCTCCCTATACATAATAATCTAGTTTTTGAAGTGAAAGCTTGCCTTATGAAGGAAGATATTTTGGAAATTGTTCTACACAATTTAAGATCCCATATAAATACTCTATATTTATTTAATATTTGATATTACTTGTATGTAAAACCTGATTAGCCTAGAAGAGAAAGTGTGTTCATTTGTTCACAAGAACTGACACTTGATTAGAATCTTGTTTGAAACTTCCACGTGTATCCCAGATTCCCGGACTGCACTATCTCTGAGTTACAGAAATGACTGAGAACTCTTGTCTTATTTACCCCACAACACACACTGTCAGCTACTACTATATAATAGGGACATCAAATTGTCAAATCAATCATTTTCCCTTCAAGGAAGGCAGACAAGTAAATAGATATTTTTATAAGACGGTATTGAGTTTCTCAATAGGGTTGGACACAAAATGCATTCGAAGCATAGAAAAAAAGTTAAGACAGACTGGGGAGGTAAAGATTTGCTTGTTACGTTAAGTCAGAAAAGTTAAACTGTATTTAAGGCACACAGAAAACTGGAAGAGATTTTGTTTAAAGAATCTAGCCACAGATTTGGCTTAACCCCAGAGATCTACAAAGGGATCCTCTCAAATTTTCAGCAGGTTGAACTGCAGTGAAAAAACTACTCAAAGCCAAGAAACGGGCCACTTAAAAGAATTACTGGCTGCAGTGCCTAGCATTCATATAGAGTCAAGAATAGTGTCTATTCTCACCAACAAAACTGGAAAAACTCATGGGATGGTGGGTTTAGAATTCAGAGAAGTCTTGGGCATCTGGGTGGTTCAGTCAGTTAAGCACCGGACTCTTGATCTCAGATCAGGTCTTGACCTCAGGGTCGTGAGTACAAGCTCTGTGTTGAGCTCCATGATGGGCATGAAGCCTACTTAAGAAAAAAAAATGAGGGGGTGCCTAGGTGGCTCAGTTGGTTAAGCGACTGTCTTTGGCTCAGGTCATGATTCTGGAGCCCCGGGATCGAGTCCCACATCGGGCTTCCTGCTCGGCAGGAAGCCTGTTCTCCCTCTCTCACTCCCCCTGCTTGTGTTCCCTCTCTTGCTGTGTTTCTCTCTGTCAAATAAATAAAATCTTAAAAAAAAAAAGAAGAAAAAAATGAGGAAAAACTTGTTTCAGTAGAGAGTAATTTGCTGTGGATCAAGCACTAATTTGGATTTGCCTAGCAAATTATAAAAGCAGGAAATCCAAATATAAACCTGACTGCAAGTAACGTAACTGCATTTCAGAACCAAATTTAAAGAAGTTGATATGAATACAAAAATACTCAGCAAAAACAAGGAAAATTTAATAACGTCTAATATCCAATCAAAGATTATCAGTCACACAAAGATTAGCATGAAAGCACAGCCTAAAAAGAGGAAAATAATCAAGTGAGACCAATACAGAACTGACACATGCTAGAACTGGCTGAAAGTACATTAGGACAATTATAACTGTTTCCTATGAGCTCAAATATTAGATAAAAAATGATGATCAATGGGACAATTGAGTAGTTGGAGTCTCTAAAAAAGGGAGAGGGAACATAGGCAAATATAATGGGTGAAGATTTTCCAAACTTCTTGAAAACCAAAGCCCACAGATCCCCCACCCCAAAATCTCAAGCACAAGAAAACTATACCAACACTTGTTATTATCAAATTTTTATTTTTTATTTTATTTTAAGGGTAATTTATTTATTTTTTTATTGTGTTATGTTAGTCACCATATAGTACGTCCTTAGTTTTTGATGCAGTGTTCCATGAGTCATTGTTTGCATATAAAACCCAGTGCTCTATGCAATAGGTGCCCTCCTTAATACTCATGACCGGGCTTACCCATCTCCCCACCCTCTCCCTTCTAAATCAGTAAAAAGTGGAATCTTCTTAAAAACATCGAAAGAGAAATGACAAAGTCCTACACAGAAAGAGTAGGATGGCAAAAGAGTTCTTACTGGGAACAATACAAATGAGAAAAGGGTGGAGCAACATATTTAAATTCCTCAAAGAAAATTAAAAACTTCTCAAAATGATATTTTATACTTAGTGAAATGACCTTTTTAAAAAGATTTTATTTATTTTATTTTAGAGACAGAGAAAATCAGCAGGGGCAGAGGAGGGAGAGGAGAGAGACTCTCAAGCAGACTCTGTGCTGAGCAGGGGGCCCAACACAGGGCACAATCTCATGACCCTGAGATCATGACCTGAGCTGAAACCAAGAGTCTGATGCTTAATCAACTGAGTCACCCAGGTGCGCCGCCATACCTTTTTAAAAAAAAAAAAAAAAGATAAAATAAAAATATTTTAAGACAATAAAAACTGGGAAAATTCAGGAGCACAGCCACAGAATATATTAAAGAATATTACTGGGCAAAAGGAAAATAATACCAGATAGAAATACATGTCTACATGAAAGAATAAATACCAGAAATAGTAACTACAGGATAAATAAGACATATTTCTTAGTATTTGAATGTATTCAGACCATTAAAGCAAAAATAATAGCTATGTTTTAGGGAATTTATAACAAATTTATAATTAAAATGTTTGACAACAATAGCACAAAACCCAAGAGGGGAGAAATAACAAATATATCAAAAGGTCTTATTCAATACATGAAATGGTGGAATAACGATTGAAGGTAGAGTGTGATCAGTAAAGAAAGTGTACAATATGCTCTATTGTACCATTAGTATATTTTAAAAAGTGTTTTAGCCAATAGGATAACAAAGACAAAAGGAAATCACTACATTTCTTCAATCCAAAAGAAGGTAGAAAAAAGGTTAAAAGGAAGGTAAAGTAGATGGGAAAGTTACAAAACAAGTAGCAAGGTAACAACTAAAATCTAAACATATCACTAATCAAGTTAAATGTAAATTGTCTAAACACCGTCATTAAAAGTTAGTATCAGTTTGAATTAAAAAGTAAGCTCCAACTGTATGTTGACTATGGAAACAAACCTTAAAATACAGATACACTGCATTAGAAGAATATAGGAAGATATACTATGTCAACAGCAGTGAAAAGAAAGCTGGAGGGGCTCAATCACTATCAAGCATGGAAGATTTTAGAGCATATTTATTACCAGGAATAAAAAGGGGTTATTTCATAATTACACAGAGTAAATAAATCAGAATGGCAAAATAAGCCTAAATGCTTGAAAATACACAAAGCAAAAATGGATACAACTGCAAAGAGATAAAGTTAAATCCACAATTATATTAGGAGTTTCAATGACCTTTTGCCAAACAACAGAATGTTATTTTTTTTTAAAGATTTAATTTATTTATTTGACAGAGAGAAACACAGCAAGAGAAGGAACACAAGCAGGGGGAGCGAGAGAGGGAGAAGCAGGCTTCCTCCACAAGAAGCCTGATGCGGGGCTGGATCTCTGGACTCCAGGGTCACCAACTGAGCTGAAGGCCGACACTTAATGACTGAGCCACCCAGGTGCCCCCAAACAACACAAATACCATACTTCAGGAAATGGTTACACCAAGCTGATCATGCCTGTCATAAGAGACCCTTCCAACCGCTGACTTGTCAAATGAAAAGAACTGGACAGATAAGGGAAACTTCCAAGAATCAACGGATCAGATTTTGCCAACCTCATAGTTTAGCTTGGGTTTTCCCAAGTTTCTACTTCTCTTCTCCCATTTTAATAAAAACACACTTATTGGGGCGCCTGGGTGGCTCAGTTGGTTGAGCGACTGCCCTCAGCTGAGGTCATGATCCCAGAGACCCAGGATCAAGCCCCACATCGGGCTCCCTGCTTGGCGGGAAGCCTGCTTATCCCTCTCCCACTCCCCCTGCTTGTGTTCCGTCTCCCGCTGTGTCTCTCTGTCAAATAAATAAAATCTTAAAAAAAAAAAAAAACACTTATTTAAAAAATGGCAGGTACTATAATTGTCAGTAATCTTACTTAGTTTAAACAAACACAAAATAACCCTGTTGGAAATAAAAGTTCTTTGATCATATATAGCAGATTGGTTCTACTTGAGAATAGCACTAGACAAATATATTTCAGGGGAAAAAATGTAGCTATTTCACACATGTATAAATAATGCAGAAAGCTCAGTAATTGTTGCTTATCATCAGGGACTCTGGATGAGTATGTTAGAACAGGTGAGTTTGAACCTCACTGGATGGGTAGTAAGGAAGACAGCAGCACCTAACAATGGAGGGGGGCAAAAAACCAAAGTGTCTGGTGTGCAAAAGTGTTGGATGGTGGACAGCACAGTGTAGGGTTAAGAGAAGGATTCTGAAATCAGTCAGACCTGACTTTATATCTTGTCTTTGTCACTCACTAGCTTTGAGTCTCTAAGAAGTTTATTCAGTCTTCCCAAACTCCAGTTTATACATTTATAAATTCATGGAATTATTATTTGAATTGAGAAAGGTAAAGTTAGTCTGGATACTAGCATGGCATCTGGCAAATACAATTGCTCAATGAGTATGAACTATGATCACTTATAGAGGTCAGGAATGGTCAGATTTTATGGGTCCTTGGGAAGTAGCATAAATGAAAAGCCCTTCATCCACCTGGCTATGGGGAGCTATTAAGAAAGAACACTTGATTGATATTCTTACTGAAAACAGAGTTTTAGTGGTTTTCATCCAGATTTTACAAAACTGGTGGGTGCAGTCTTTTCTAAAGGAGAAGTCAGGGAAAGGAAGCATGCCGAGTATGTTCCTTACCCTTGTCTTGAACAATGTATAATGTTTCATTGAAACATGCAAGTTCTGTAAGTCCATGATCTTCACTATGGAAGAAAATTATAAATTTTGGATTCAAGTATGATTTGTTGGCAGACTTTTCTTTGATAAACCTTATTTGAAGTTTGCTCTTGGGTATTACTGTTATCTAAAATGGATCTCAATCAGGAAAGAGGGTAAATGTATTTCCTAGAGGGAAACGAAGACAACTAGTTCCTGTCCTTGTATTTTGCAAAGGAATTTAAAGGAGAAATTACAGAACAGACAGTCTTCCTGGCCCTGAAGAGAAGTTACCTGCCATGGTCCTTGCCCTGATCAAAAGCAATTTAATAAAGGACAGATGAAGGGGTCAAGTTAAAGGAAGTAAAGCAGTCCTCATATAGCTTCTCCAGTTTCACAACACATTTCATTCACTCTCAACAAAAAGTAGCATAAGGCTTATGGAGATATAGCTACTAAAACACATCTATGAAATATTTGGAATGTAATTTTTTTCTCAGCTTTATTTTAAAAGCACAAACTAAGCAATCTTTATTTCCCTACCTGCCAACACGAATGTAGGCATATGCACTGCAAGTGGAAGTCAGCCGTGAATAAATAAATGAAGAGGCAAATTGATCAGGTCAGTGAATCTCTGTGTGCTTGGAATGGTAATATCCCCAATATTATTGCGTACCAGTCCGAACACGCATGTAAGTCTCTGCCCACGCCGGCAACCACTCTCTATTCACCTTCACTGGAGCAGAACAGCACGTGTAAAATAGATTTACTCATGTGTATCTCCCTTTTCCCCTCTCCTAAATAGAATAATTCCTTCCATCCCTGCACTTTCATCTGTAGATCTCAGGGTACTTTGCTGGCATTCATGATTTTCTTCACCGAGGAACAAAACGCCAACGCAAAAGGTCAGTTGAGAGACAAAAAAACAAACATAGAAGGCTAAGTGGCATGATCCGCACCAAAGCAGACAACAAGCCAGGAACTGTGACTTGAAAAAGAATGCCTGATCTTCATAAAAATAAAATCAGAAAAGTTTATGTAAAATTCTAGACATTTCTAATAGTTTCATTTTGCAGGGAGGGAGACAAACTGTAAGAGACTTGTAATTTCAGGAAATAAACTGAGAGTTGCTGGGCGAGTGGGGAGGAGGGATAGGGTGGCTGGGTTATGGAAAAAATACAAATTAATAAAAAATGTCTATCTAGTTCTTAGGTATTCTTCATTGTTTGGAAATGTTTTTATCCAAATGATGTCGGAGACATTTAAAGATAATTAACAATAACCTAAAACAGGAGAGGGCATAATTTGAACAATGTGATGAAGACATAAGAATTAAATTATATAAGAAGTCTTTACTGTTGCTTAGAAGAATTCTGCATGTTGTAATGGGACTTTCCTTATTTTTTGCTTTTTTGCATTTCGTCTTTTATGTGATGTGGTAGCTGTACAAACACAGATAGTGAAATGAACTAAAATATTTGAAGGTCTGACACCCATCTTCTTAGAAGCTGCAGTCTGGGCTGCTCACCAGAACGAGTTCCCTGCTGTGTTCTAGAATGAATCCCCTGGTAGAATTTACTCTACCTAGGACTAACGGAGCCACAAGCAAGGCAGAAATAGGTCAGACGGAAAGAACCTAGAGCTGATACTCTGCCCCCATTCATTTCTTCACAAATGCTAAGTTAAACACTTTACAGCAGCCTCTGGAGGATTATTCCTATCCTTGCTGAACAAAAATCGCTGGACTCTAACTCCAATTGTTGATGGTCAGCCCCCTGTCTTGTGACAATCAGGACCTAGAGATTCCTTGTTGGGCTCATTTCTGAACTCTTGCACTGGCTAAGCCCAATATTCAGGAGAAATATGCCCAGGTTTGAAGACACCACTTATAAGTGCAAGTTTGGGAATGTTTGTAAATTCTAACATAAGCTAAAAATGTGGCTAATATAAAAGACGTTTCTTTGTAACCCCAAATAGCCTGAGGTACCTCTGTGGCTTAAGGAGGAGATATACTCGGGTATGTATGGTATATGCCCCCTGACAAGCCACTATGCCACCCCCTTCCAAGGCCCAGGATCCCCTGAGAAGTTCTCCAACCGCAAACAGACAGCTCTGGTGTTCCCATTTCTTCTGAGAAGTTCCGTGTATCCTCTAGCTATTAGAGTCAGGATCCAAGTCAGTTGTGATACAAGGCACAAACATTTATTGGATTTTTAACGGTAGGATTTATTTATTTATTTTCTGTACCATGGCATAGAGTTTTTAGTACTTTTGTGAGCCACATTATATCAGAGAAGAATAGAGCCAAAGAGATAGCAACATCAGTAAGTCTGGCGATTGTTGTGAGATGATTGGCAGCATTACCAAGGAAGTGCTTTGGTGATGAGTGAATGGAAATTGCTTTTCAAACTGGTTTAGTAGTAAAATTCAAGGCGCTTTTAATCCCCGCCCTTCTCCATGTTCACAGCATGATAAAAACACACCCCCCATATTAGAATAGCATTAACTCCCTTAAATGTCTAAGTGGTCTAGGTTGGGAGAAATCCAGTGTTTCTGGACTGAACAAATGGAAATTCATTAATTAAAGGTTATGACTAGTATAAACATCTGATTAGATTAATGTTTAGTTAATAAGACCTAAAAAGAATAATTTTACATTCCATCACAGTCTAGACCACGTGGAATAAATTCAATGTAAGAAACACAAGAATGTAGATTGAGAAAATCCAGACACTTTTGCCTCATGCAATAAGGTCTCAAAATTACAACTGTTTCCTTGGAGAAAAAAATACAGAGTGTCAGAATGTTTCAGATACTTTTTTATAGTCTAGTACATAAATTATTTATAATTTATCTTTAAAAGGTGTTATTCATGCTATAAAAACGTCCAAATAAAGTTTACAAATCTCTGTCATTTAGAAACACCTCCAAGTGTCAAAATGTAGCATTAGAATAGGTCTTGAAGGGTTAACACGTTGAAGTATCAAATGGGTTAAAGATATTTTTGTGAGGTTCATTTCTATCTCTGGCATCCATAGTCACCAGAATATCTTAGATATAGTGAGACCAGAACGAGGCCTTAAGGGAATATCTTTTCTGTTTATTTTTAAAGATCAAGAGAATTAAACACATACTTTATGGGAAAATTTTAGGAGACAAATGATTTGCACTAAGCCCTAAGAGTCTAAAAAGGAAATCTTATGAGAATATCACGGCAACCCTCTCTCCTCCCGCAGACGGGGCGGTTGCTGTCATGATGCCATCTTTATTTAGCGGGTTGTTACCTGCTCTGCAACAGTATTTCCTGGCTAAGTGACTCCTTCATGGTTACCTGTTCTCCATTCAGATCCTAAGGAAGACTTGACCCGTTGCCTTCTGACCCCGCCATCCCTCTGCTTCTTCAAAAGCAACTCCTTATATCATGGCTTTTTGTTCAACCTCACATTATATAGATTTTCAAAAGCTCTTTCAATTTCTACTTCATCATCCCACTCTTTCCCACCTGAGTTAGGGTCAGTGACACCTGCTGAGAATATCGCAGGCAGAATCCTTTAATTCTGAACATACCTGCAAACGAAGACTGTCTTAGGACAGGGGAAGTGTTCGGGAGAGTTCTTCAATTTCCTAACCAAATGCTATTTTTCTTTTTAAGATTTTAATTTATTTATTTCACAGAGGGAGAGATCACAAGTAGGCAGAGAGGCAGACAGAGAGAGAGGAGAAAGCAGGCTCCCTGCTGAACAGAGAGCCTGATGCAGGCCTCAATCCCAGGACCAGGACCCTGAGATCATGACCTGAGCCGAAGGCAGAGGCTTTAACCTACTGAGCCACCCAGGCGTCCCCAAATGCTTTTTTGAAATAGAACTGTCTTTGAGAAGAAACTATTAAAATAGTGACAGAAACAGAAATGAGGCATTATTGAAATTAGACTCTGGTGTAAAATTGAATTTTGGATCATGTCACATAATAAACAGAGATGATATTCCAAAGCTAAAGATATCAGTGTTTAGTTGGGCTGTGGGGTCTCAGACCCTTGGCTGCAGTGGCTTTATCTAACATGGTTCATTTTACTCTGATCCAAGAATCTGCACTCAGGCATATAGTACAGTCCTTACACCTTCTCTGGAAAGGCCATAGCTCAATCTCCTTTCAATTTTGAGTTTCCACCAACCAAGACATGTCGCTTTATCATCCCGACTGCAATATACCCGAGAAATGTCAGACATCAAAACTGCATTTCAGGGGCGCCTAGGTGGCTCAGGTGGTTAAGCGACTGCCTTTGGCTCAGGTCATGATGCTGGAGACCAGGGATCGAGCCCCACATCTGGCTCCCTGCTCAGCGGGAAGCCTGCTTCTCCCTCTCTCATTCCCCCTGCTTGTGTTCCCTCTCTCACTGTGTTTCTCTCTGTCAAATAAATAAATAAAATCTTAAAAACAAAACAAAACAAAACAATGACTGCATTTCAGTTCAGAAGAAAAAAGAGCTAAGGGCCAAAGCTGACTCTGCACTTTTTTTAAGTCCTATAAACAATGGCTTTTGGAAGCTGCTCTGAGTAGACTTCACTTGCATATCATTTGCTAGAAGAATATCACATGCTATTAGCATTTACATCAGGTCTATGGCCAGTCCTGGTTTTCAGCTGGGCTTATGGCCACGCCTCATATCAATCCCAGGTCTGTTAGCAGGGAGAGGGGTTGGAAGGGACACTGACTAGGTAAACACAGTGTCCCTTCTACTACTTTGCTAAATGTTGGCAAAAGGGATGGCCACAGCTAATGTTCAACTAAGGACACTGCTTCTTTCAGATATAAAATTCCTTTCTATAAAATCCAAGCCATTGGGCTGAGAAAGAGGATATGAAGAAGTTTCCAGACAATTTTACTCTCCATCCTTGTAAAAGCCTAAATCTAAAGGTATCAATTCTCTTAAAAAATTTGAAATTGAGGGTGCCTGGGTGGCTCAGAAGGTTAAGCCTCTGCCTTGGGCTCAGGTCACGATCTCAGGATCCTGGGATCGAGTCCCATATCGGGCTCTCTGCTCAGCAGGGAACCTGCTTCCTCCTCTCTCTCTGCCTGCCTCTCTGCCTATTTGTGATCTCTCTCTCTTCAAATAAATAAATAAAATCTTTAAAAAAAATTGAAATTGATTTACCACTTTAGCATATTGAGTCAGAAGCAAAGGTCAACAAGCTAAGACCCCTGGATCAAACCTCCGTCTCTGCCCATCTCTATAAATAAAGTGATATGGAAACACAGCCAGGTCCCTCTGTTTACATCTTGTCCCTAGCTAATTTCAAGCCAAAATGGCAAAGATAAGTTTTTGCAACAGAGACAACATGACTTGCGAAGTCAAAACCATTTACTGTCTGACATGACCCTTTCCAGAAAGTTTGCCAACCCCAGTGACAGAAACAGTCCTGTTCTTTTAGTTCAAGGTGAGGGAGGTGGTTTGTTCCATATTTACGCACCACATGGGATATTCTCACAGAGAGAAATAATGAGATCCAGGGAAAACAGGAAAGCAGGTAGTAGTGGGAGAAAGACAAATAGTATTTGGAGGAAAACACCAGTTTTATTTAATAGGCAATAATAAATATATAATACTGAATGCAAAACTACCACTGGTTCTGGGGTAACTTCTGGCGTTCTGATGGAGATGCTGACTTAGCTTTAACATTCCCAGTTTCCTATGGGAAGTCTCACTGAATTGAGCCTGACTTTGTCAACAAATCAAGTCCTGAATATTCTCACTGAATAGGATCCCACAGAGCTATTAAATGCACGGTTAATTTTCTGAACTCAACAGATTGAATCATCTTTTATTTCAAGAGTTTTCTGATTAGGCAGATATGAGATTCGTGGTCTTTTCTATACTCTGCCTATCTTTGCATGGAGGTACTGGTGAGGTAAGAAATGAAAATGTGGATAATCCCGTCAAGAGTGTCCAGATGCTCCAAGAGAATCATATTTGAATGACGCTAAAAAGACTCCCTGGTTCTGGGGTAGGGGACTTTTGCAAGAAAACTGATTAAGTAGTCTTTTAAAATTCTTTTACGCTGTTTCTGTTTTTCCAAAGTATAACCCCATTTATTAAGTGCATTGTAGGAAACTACAGTAAATACTGCATTGCTAATTGCAGAAGGCTTGGGAAACTGAGGTCTTATCTGAGTATGTAGTTGAGAAAAAATATTAGGCAAGACTGTACAAGTATCTCCTTTGACGTGACTCTTGATTTCCTTATCTTCTTAAATAAATTACGTGTTCATTTATTTTTGGAGTGCAGCTTATTTTCAAATTTTTCATTTCCTACACTATAAAAACAAGTATTTCTCTCAATAATTAGTGACTCTTTGATAAGCAAATAATCTGATTAGAAATGTATTATTTTTAAAGATTTTATGTATTTATTGAGAGAGAGCAAGCACAAGGGTTGGGGGGGATGCAGAGGTCTGGGAAGGAAAGGGCAGAGGGAGAGGGAGAAGCAGACACCCTACCGACCTAGAGACCCAATCCTCCTGAGGTTAAGACAGATTCCTAGACTGAGCCACCCAGGAGCTTCAGAAATGTATTATTTTTAAAATTGAAATTATTTGAACAAAGCTTTATCAACATCCACAGTTGCTACTACTGAAAAGTAATATTTCTTATGTTCTTTCTATTAGTGATTGCAAATACTTCTTGGAAAACTACTCCAAATGGATGCATTATTACCACTAAGATCAAAATTATACTTTAATTTGAAGTCACAAGACACTTCATAAACCTCCAAAACACGGACAGAAGTGCATTGTTTAAAAATTGGTCACCCTCAGATATTTTAGTAAAGTATGATATTTAAACAACGTAAGCATAAGTGTGCATTTAGAAAAATTTATAATAGTTGTATAAAATTTGGCCAATGTTTAAAAATTTGATGAATGCTAGTCACAATTTCAAAAATATTACTACAACAGAGGAAATTTTTAGTTGTGTTTATGCTTTTTCTAGGACTGTAGGCATTATTCATTGTATATTTTATATCTTCAAATATATTTATTACATGAAACTTTGAGGTTGAATGCAGGCACACTAAAAAAGGCTGATTAGATTTATTTTGACTTTTAAAAAGAAAATATTCTCATTCATAAAGAAATGTAACGTTATCATCAAAGAGACCATAGTCTTTCAATTATCAAACTAACGAAATCATGTTTAATAATACCCCATAGCATTGGATTTGTGGGAAAACAAGCACATCCATTCACTCTCGGTGTGAGTTACAGACTGATGCAATCCCTTTGGAGGGTAATTCAGCAATAGCAATTGCATTTCTATATGTACCATCTCCCTGACTCAGCAATTTTACCTAGAAATGCATCCCTTAGATATAATTACACATCTGAACAAGGGCTGTTCCGTGTAATATTGATGGAAGTACGTTTAGAGTGAAGAAAGAAAAAAGCTGTGTAATTTCTTAGTCCTTGTTCTTAACCATTACTCAGATCGCCTGTGATAGCTTCCTTTAGGAATGATACACAGTTTTAACTATTTCTATATGCTAGATTATTTTCTATTCCTTTTTATGTAAGTCTCTTCCTTATATATGGTCATGAAATTAGTCAAATTACAGTCTTAAAAGTAGTTAAAAAGAAAAAGAAGAAGAAGTCTACCATATTACTTTTTTTGTTGCCTTAAGAATTATTTGAGTATAGAAAAGAATTCCTCTGGGGCACCTGGGTGGCTCATTCATTAAGCGTCGCCTTTGGCTCAGGTCATGATCCCAGAGTCCTGGGATTGAGCCCCGCATTGGGCTCCCTGCTTGGCAGGAAGCCTGCTTCTCCCTCTCTTACTCCCCCGCTTGTGTTTCCTCTCTAGTTGTGTTTCTCTCTGTCAAATAGATAAATAAAGAAAATCTTAAAAAAAAATAGAAAAGAAAAGAAAAGAATTCATCCAACTCAGGGCCTAAAAAATCAGTGGCCTCGGAATTTTACTTTCTTAAGATCAGAGTCAAATAATATCACAGCTTTATTCTCCAGAAGTTTTTAACTTTTAACTTTAAATAAAATAAAATAAAACATCAGTTGAGGTGAGGGTATTTCAAGGATTTAAAAATTAAAATTTTTAACAGCAAGTCAAAGTAAAGTGGAAAGAAGAGTTGGGCAGAATAATTTCAGGGTGAGATACAGGTGAGGTCAAGGGTAGGATTTTGGCCTTGGTGAAAGTATCATGGGGTTCTTTCTATTCTCTTCCTTTGAAGTGTCCAACTGGCTGTTACATTCAAATCTCCAAAAAATATCACAAAGATACTATTTTAATGGAATAAAATACTTAATGTATTATACAATTAACTGAAATCTGTAATTCAAGTAAAAACCATCCACTTTGACATTTGAATTAATTATTGATTGGGGACAAATTATGCCTGGAGATGAATTCTGTTTGGATCATTCAGGTATCAACAGCCATTTAATGATGTTGTTTATTTACCCTTTATTTCATTTAGCCTAGTTTTAATTGAATTCCCTAAACCTTATTAACCATGGTAATTCAAAATTTGGACAAAAATACTACTAAGATTATGAGAAGTGGTAATTTCAGAAGGCCTAGATTTTCCTAAATAAAGTCATATAGCCATTAGTTATTCTACAAAGTACTAGAATAAACATAGAGATCATATAAAAGCACACGTTGTTATTGAATATAAACAAATAGGTCTTGTGAAACCATGAATGCATACGTTTCACAGGAACCTTCAAATAAATACAAGTGGCCTGAAAAATAGCACCTTTCAAAAATTAATACCAGAAATAAGAAAAAATATGAACATATCACTCTGCTGAAGACTGAAGCCTCATCAGCAAAGCCTTTATTTCTGAGTTTAGACAATATTTATGTTGAAAAATGGAAAACAATCCAGTGGTGCAAGTATAGAAAATTGGTCAAATAAGTTACGATACCAACAGTTGATAAAACATATACCACTAAAAGCATGTGTGGTGAGGGAGAACACTTAATTACCCTGGAAACGCAGACTGTGACAGATCGACCATTTACTCCAATATAACATGCTGCTCCCTTCCTTCCTTGCTAACATTACCTTTTTTAAAAAATTGTTTTGAGGCATCATGTAAAAAAATTTTTTTTTGAATTTGAAAGAGACCCATAGCAGAGTTAAAGAGAGAGCACACAAACTGGGGGAGGGGCAGAGGGAGAAGCAGGCTCCCCACTGAGCAGAGTCCCATAAGCGGGCTTTATCTCAGTACCTTGGAATCATGACCTGAGCCAAAGGCAGATGCTTAACGGACTGAGCCACCCAGGCGCCCCTGCAATTTCTCAGCCTCAGATGTACATGTGACTCTGGTATTGCCATGGTCATAAATAAACTCCTATGATTTGACCATAAAAAAACTCCTAAGAGACTCAATTCCTGTGTTCAAATCAAATTCCCTAGTGGCCACTATATTCCTCCTTGCAGTTTTAGTATATTAGTAATACAATAATAAAACAGGGCTGACATCAAAGTACTATGTACAAGTCTCAGTTAAAAGTACAAGTGCTTAAAGAAAAGCACACGCGCTTTATGCATATTAATTCCTTTTATCGGCACAACAAATCTGTGCTATAAATGTTGCTATTATCATGCCCATTTTACAGATGAGGTGAAGACAGCCAGGCCAGTTTAGAGAGTGGCTTGAGCCAGCCAAACTGTGGCCTGTAACGCTATTCTATCTTGCAAACTAATGGAGAGAAATTCTTTCCAGGTGAAAATATGTTCTGCTTTTTTGAATTTCTAATTCTGCCCTTCTTTTCAGAACTTTTTCCCCTTTCTCTTCAGGTAGAGGAACATGAGATCCAGGCAGGATGCAGACCGTGTCTTTTGCCGAATGCCACTCTGCAAGTCAGTGGCCAATGGGGACTTGGGCTTAGACTTGAGGTCTCTACTTTAGAAACTGATCAGCTGCTCAGTCCCTGGGGCGGACACTTTAATGCCTCCCGACAGCTGAGTTTTTGAAGTTCTTGCTGTTCTTGCTGAAATACAGTCATTATAATCCAGTAAGAAACAAGTTTGAGGGCAATGACTTTAAAGAGACTGAAATACAGTTCCTCTTTAGAATTTTTAGCTAACAAACATTCTTTCATATCCACACACAGACACCCACACACACACACACACACACACACACACTCCAAAACATACCCTGTACTTTTATTCTTACCATAATTATGTTTGTAATATAAAAGACAAAAACTGAACTGCACAGACTAAACAAGAAGGAAGACTTTATTCAAAACTATTGCAATAGGGAAGAGAAATTGAACACAGCTCCACTGAAACAAAAGGAAGGAAGGTTTTTCAGTGGCTGGGATGAGGTGATGGAGAAGAACTGGAGGACATATCATGGAAGTCTCTCGATGTTATGAGGCCGTCTGTGTTGCTAATGATCTCTTCTTGCAGTTAGGTTCCTACCCTCCCACAGAGACTGGGAGAGAGGAGCTCTATGTCCTTCGATAAATACATTCCAAAAGTATGCTCTCGTGTCCTGAGAGAGACATTTTGGATTTACATCTCTAACTGACAGAGAAAGAATGTATAGTTGCAATTTTTTTTGTGTGCTCCGGGAAGTGGAGTGCTCCAGGAAAAGGAAAGTCAGGGCCTTATGGTAAGGAAGAAAGCAGTCTAAGGTTTAATCAAGCTGAGGGGAATGTGAAGGCCATCTTGGTCAGGACAGAGTTTGGATAATGTATGCAGAAAGCATTAAGGATATGTATTACCCTTATTTCTTAACAAAGATATCTATTAATATTTTGGTGTTTGCTCTTTCAATGATTATGCATCGCTTATTTATAAACATCAATTTTGTTATAATACAATTTTGTAGTCTTTTCCACCCAATTTTTACCAGAGCCACAGAACAAGTGAACTCAGGTGAAAATCTGTCTATAATGATTACAACAAAACAGCAACAATAAACCCACATGAATAATGAGACTTTTGTACATGCCAGGCGTTATGGTAAGCCCAGTACTTAAATCATCTGATTTAATTTTCCCAAAAAGCTTTTAAGTACTATTGCACCTATATCCCACTTTTTTACATGAGGAAATTGAGTCTAAGAAATGCTGAGTAACTTACTCAGAATTATATGACTAATGATCAGTTTTAGAAAACTTAATTAGTTTTATAAGATTTAGCTGCTTCACTCCAAACCCCTAGTGGGTAACACCTATTCTCTATTGTCTCTGATAAGATTATTTTTTAATTAATTAGTTAATTAAAAAAATAATTTATTTTATTTTTTTCAGTAGAGACTTAATGTGAATTGCGACTTTTCATTAACTCTCCCTAGAATCATGACATTACCATCATCACAGGACTGGGACTTCTCAATTATATTTCAAAAGTTTTATTTTCTACTTCACATAAACTGTAGTTTATAAAACATACATCCATGAAAGCTGTGAACTATTGATTTGGGACTCAGCATCTGAAATTTAGGACGTGTCTGTGCCAGCGACATAGAAACATCTGCTTTCTCCTTGGTTCACAAATGAAACCTCTGGAATACAAATCAGCTTTAGAAAAAGCATTATTTATCAGGATAAGATTATGATCCAGGAAGTATCCTTGTTTTTTTTTTTTTCCACATGCACGTGACTTACTATAAGAAAAGCCAATTACGCTCTTTACTGTCGTCCAATTCAGTAATTCCCAACTCAGGTTTACCACGATCCAGGGGGCCTCAAGAGAAAGATCTCAATGCTACCACCTGTCTCAGAGGAAATGAGTTTGAATTCACTTTTAAATATGTTCGATCCAGCGCTGTGAGCAGTATGGTATGAAATTCAAGATTATCAAGAAGTAGTAAAAATGAGCACTATCTGGGTGGTTACTGCTATCCATGTGAGGCAATAAGTGAGGTGTTGTGGATAAGAGAAGATGAAAATATAGCACATAGCAAAGAGCATGTAGAAGGAAAAGGGATCTGCACATGGTCTCCAAGAGGAATGGTTTACTTATTAGCCAGAGAAAGTACTAAAACGAGGGATGATTTCTTGGAAAGGCACAGGGTATCTTACTCAGAGACCTGGCAAGAAATGTAGGTAGGTTGAACTATGGAATGACATCAGCAACAAGAAAGCTATGAACCAAGATGATTCTATCTCAATAGAGGATTGCATCCCTTCTGTGGGCACACAAAGGGCATTCTTCTGTCCCTGTCCAATATACCTTTCTCTATTTTGGAATGTACGAAACCTGCATATGGCTCTACTGAGCCAGTGTAGCCTGGGACTCTGTACTCTGACTCTGATTTCAAAGTCATGGAGGGCAAGAATGTACCTGAAAGAAAAGGGCCAAAGGTTCATCCGAATCTAATTACCTGTGACCAAGTGGGTGAGAGCTGTGGCTCGCCTCTCATTTAGCAGGAGCTGCAGGTACAAACAATGTTAAAAAAAAGAAAAAAAAAGGACAGAAACAAGTTCCCTAAGAACTGCATTTATGGCAGAGGAGAAAATGTTCAGCACAGGAAATTACTGTGTGCTTGGTATATACACAACCTTAATGTACAACGAGATGTATTAAGAAGTATGCAAGAGATGTAGATATATTGTTATGATAGTGAAAATGTAAAAGATTAGTTTTGGTCATTTATATATGGATGTATGCATGTATATATACATACATATATGTCCAATTGTAATACATGACATCATATTCAAGTTGATAGTATAAACTGATGTCATGAGTTTTTCACATATATTTGTAACATTTGAAGGGAGCGTCAATAAAGATATTGATACCTAACATTAATTTAGCACCTAATTTATGTAAGACACTGGTACAAAATACATTCCTGTGTTATATCATTTCATTTTTAGAGTAACACTGTAAGTAGACACTATTTCCCCCATCCTAGAGGAAGAGCAATTGGCTTATAGAAGATAGGAACTTGTTGGAGATTACATGTCTAATAAGTAACAGAGGCAAGATTATAACCCATGTTTCTTAAACTAATTCTCCTAATCACTGCATTACTGTCACTGCAATCCCTGATGGTGGCAGAACGTTTTTAGAGAGATGGTCGTTTGGAAGACTACAGGACGAAAGACAAGAGGACAGTTTAAAAAAAAAAAAAAAAGGATGGTAAAATTCTGGAGTACACAAGGAACACAGCAGAGCTATTTTTAGCTGAAACATTGAGGTATAAGAAGAGAGAAACTAAGTCTGAAAGATAAATCTGGTCCTAGCATGGTGGATCACGAGAACCACATTGGGCAGGAGAAAAAAATTAATTGAAATTATTCTTGAAGAAAGTGTGATTCCCCTAAAGTATGACTAGGTCAGACCAGGAGAAGAAAATAATGAGTCATGAGAATCTGACAAAACTTTTGCACTCTCCTGTCAAAATCATCTACTACTGTCCACTTTACTTAGTTGATGTAAATAATAAGCACCTGTAGCTATTCATGAATGAATGAAGTGTGTAGCCAAGAGATCAGCTAAACTAATGAGGTGAAAACTGTCAAAATAAGTGAATGGATAGCTTAGGGTATCTATTACTATTTCTTTTCTATCAGTTATTTCAAAAAAAATAAAAAATATATAGAAAAATACCATTCTCTGAAATTCTCTGCCTAAATGCAAGGCAATTTTTCTCAACTCCTTATCCATCATCAAGTCCTATTTGACTTCACTCCTGAATTATAGCTTACATTAATAGCTCTTTTTGTCTCCAATGCTTCCACCTTAACCCAGCCATCATCATAGCCTCCCTGGTATCCACACTAACTTTCCAGCAAGTGCTAATTTCACCCTCCATGTCTACCCCTGGTTCAGAAAGAAAACAGAGCAATCAGTTCAAAAGAATCTTTCAGATTAAGCCTCCTACCTTAGTAAAATTTATCTGTGGTTTAGAAGTGATCAGAGACCAAAATTTTTTCACTATACTGACTTTCTATTATTTAAATACCCATAATAATTCCCAAATCAGGAGCTATGCCCTTACTGGACTTCTTTCATTTCTTCTTAGATGGCCAGTGTATTCTCATCTTTAGAATCAGGACCATGCTGTCAGAGAGGCTTAACCGAACCCATAATTTGAAACAACATCCAAATTTCTAACTCCTTTCCCTAATTATTAATACATCACAGAGGAAGAGTATTCATTAACCTATAAAGAGCAAAAGCTGCTGTACAGTGTTCAAGATCAAGGAAAGGACATGCGCAAAGATCCATAGGTAAGAAAAGAATGCCTATAAGGCTGGAATACAGATTGAAGTAGACATAAAAAGTGGGAGAAAATAAGAGATGAGATAGGAGTGGTAATTGGATTATGCAGAGCTTTTTTTTTTTTTTTTAATTTATTTTGACAGAGAGAAACACAGCCAGAACACAAGCAGGAGGAGTGAGAGAGGGAGTAGCAGACTTCCTGCGGAGCAGGGAGCCCGATGTGGGACTCGATCCCAGGTCTCCGGGATCATGACCTGAGCCGAAGGCAGTCGCTTAACCAACTGAGCCACCCTGGCGCCCCAGAGCTTTTTAAGCCATCATAAAAAGTTAGGTTTTATTTTGAACTATACACTGGTGTATGAGAAGAAAGATAATGGAGTGTTCTAAGCAGAGGAGTGTGGCCATGATTGCATTTTAGAAAGATGAAGGGTACTAGTGTAAATAAGGGGAAAGGGGTAGGGAAGACTAGAGACAAGGAAACTAACCAAGTAGGAGATGGTATTGTCTTGCTATAAAATAAGAGGCAATGTGCGGAGGGACTAGCAGAGGGGAATACTTTGGCTACAGAATGAATTCTTGGAAGATTACTCACTAATCAGAAATCTATTTGCGCTCTTGACACTACTATTATCAGAACAAATCATCTATTTCAATGAGGTGTTTTGTTGTTGTTGTTGCTTTGGGTTTTGTTTTTTTCTTAAGATCATTATTGGTTTAATTAAATGAGTAGCTCTATTCTTATCAGAATGAGAAGGAGATATTGTAAAGAGGTTGACACTTTCATTTTCAAGAGCTAAATGGGAGGAAGCAGTTAACTCTCAACCCTTAGGGAAAATAAAACAAAAACATTATTTCAGGTACTGGGGACTTTAGAGCAGTGTGTTAGATCAGAGGTGTTTAATCTAAAATGGTAACTAGATAGTCCCCAAATGAGCAAATTGCTGAAAGGTACTCAAAATTATACAGTTGCGTCTCGTTGTTAGTGTTGTTATTTTGGAACCTTTCTCACATTTGATTTTGAAGTTTCAAAAACATGGTATCTCACTTCTGAAAATGCTTTCAGTTAACACACATGAATAAAACTTAAAGCAGAATCAGAAATGAGAATACTAGAAAGGAAGAAGAAGCAAGTATTTCCACTCTAAAGATCAATACAGATTTCAAGAGTGACATCACCCAGATGGTGACAGGGAGATCTCAGCCTCTAAGACCCCTACAAAGATCAACAATTAGATAGCTATAAGAACAAAAATAGTTATAGGAAAGCTCTAGAGTCCATTTAAGAAACCTCAACATAGAGAACAAAATACTTGAGAACAACTGCATGAAAAGAGAAGGAAGACAGCTTTGTTTTGCTTGCACCGTCCCATCCCCAAGCCATCATTGCTCATTTCCAAGAAGGAACTCCCCAGGTAGGAAGAGTCCTCACTCTTCTCCCTAAAGGGAGAATGTGGTAAGTGAGCAGATTTCCCATCATAGCTGCGATGTATAGAACTAGCTAGGGATAAGGAAAAACAAAAACAAAAACACAAAACAGGGGTTACCAATAACAACCATGAAAGATTTATACACCAAAAACTATAAGACAGTGAGGAAAGAAGTGAAGAAGAGTCAAATAAAGAGACAGGTACTTTGTGTTCATAGATCAGAAGAGTTAATATCATTAAAATGTAGATTCTACCAAAAACTATCTATAGAATCAGTGAGATCCTATAAAAAGCCCAATGGCATTTTTCACAGAAATAGAGAAAAAAAAGTAGTCTTAAAGTTTTTATGGTACCACACACCCACATAGTCAAAGCCTTCTTGAAAATGAACAAAGCTGGAAAGGACATACTTCCTGATTTCAAACTATATTATGAAACTATAATAATCAAAAAATTATGGTAACAGCATAAAAACAGACTCATAGATGAATGGAACAGAATCAAGAACATAGAAAAAATGCATGCACACATAGCCAACTAATATTTGACAAAGTGGCCAAAAATACTCAGTGGGGAAAGAATAGTGTCTTTGATATATGGTGTTGGGAAAACCATATATTCACAAGCAAAATAATAAAATTGGATTCCTGTCTTATGCCATTCATAAAAATTAACTTGAAATTGATTAAGGACACAACTCCCAGAGGAAAACACAGTGGGGAGTTCCTTGACATTGGTTTGGCAATGATTTTTGGATCCAACACCAAAAGCACAACCAACACAAGCAAAATCAAGTGGGACCACATCAAGTAAGAAGCTTCTGGTAGGAAAAGGAAAAATAAAATGAAAAGACAATCTATGGAATGGCAGAAAATATTTGTAAACCATACATCTGATAAAGGGCTAATATCTAAAATGTATAAAGGACATATATACAACTCAATAGATGCTAATCAGTAATTATCAAGAAAATGCAAATCAAAACTTCAATGAGATATCTCTTCACACCTTTCAGAATGGCTATTATTGAAACAACAAGAGACAACAAGTGCTGGTGAGGATGTGGAGAAAAGGGAACTCGTGTGCATTGTTGGTGGGGATGTAAACTGGTGCAGCTGCTATGGAAAACAGTATGGAGGTTACCTAAAAAATTAAAAGTAGAAGTGCCATATAATACAGCAGTATCACCTCTTGATATATATCTGAAGGACATGAAATAATTACACGAAGAGGTTATCTGTACTCACATGTTCATTGAAGCAATATACATCATGGCCAAGAGATGGAACTGACCTAAGTGTCTGTTGATGGATGGATGAATAAAGAAAATGTGGTGTATATCTACAATGGATCTCTCCAGAATGATGAGCTCAGAAATGCTAAGAAATCATCTGGGGAAGGAAGCAGAAAAGGGATTTAGCAGGGGCTTCTGAATACTTGGGAGATAGCAAAGGAACAAAGGAACATAATCTAGAGGGTTATGCTCTTTGCTCCCTGGGGTATCCTATCTGGATTAACATGCCAACTCATTTGGGGTCTTACTCTTCATCATTGATTGCCACCACTTAGAAAAGGGGGTGTTCCTGAATAAGGAAACCTACCAGAGGTTTACATTTGCTTCTTAGCCTCAGTAGCTAGAAACCCCAGAGAAGCCTCTAAGTAGAGCTCATCTACAATTTCCTTACTCATAGGAGAAAGGTAAGATTTTAATCTGGAATCACAAGTAAGCTGTTAACTATAAAATATGCTTGCAAAATGGTCAAGCAAAAGGGCATTGGGTCAACTAAGCGTTATCAAGTTAAAGTAGAAAAGACAGTACACTGCTTTTCTTTTAGTTTTTGTTTTTCCTTTGCTTTGTGTTTTGTTATTTCCTTGTGGCTTAGAATGTAAAATCAATTGCTAAAAATTTTGTTCTGAATAAATATTTATCTTTTGTATTGCTAAAATAACAATAACAATAATAATAAAGAAGGAAATCTTGCTATTTGTGACAACATGGATATACCTTGAGGACACAATGCTAAGTGAAACAAGCCTGAGAAACACAAATAGTGTATGTCCTATATTCTGTATAAAATCTAAAACTGTTAAAATCATAAAAACAATAGAATGATCATTGCTGGGAGCTGAGTCATTGATCAAATTGTACAAACTCTCAATTATAAGACATTCCAGGAGAGCTAATGTATAGCATGGTGATTAAAGTTAGTAATACTATATTGTATATTTGAAAGTTACCATTGAGTATAGCTTTCATGTTCTCACTATAACAACAACAAACTGGTAATTATGTGAGGTGAAGACTATTAACTAAGCTTATTGTGGTAAACATTCTCTATAAATAAATAAAAAATAAACACACACACACATACATGTATGTATCAAATTTACATTGTGCACCTCAAACTTACACGATGATGTATTTCAATTCTCTTTCAATAAGCTAGATAAAAAAGATCAATAAAGTTTCAATTTTGAAACAACAAGAAAAAATGAGGACTTTGTTTTAAATTGAAGATGAAAAACCAAATCAATTCAATGGTGGTAAAGTATTATGTTCCAGATACCTGATATTTGGGCTGTTTAACCTGATAATATAAAATAACAGAATCCTAGAGTAATGCATGTATAGTTGGCCAAATGGACAATCTTTCTTGAATATTAATTGCCTCAGGTAAACTTTTCATGAAAACTGGAGAGCAGACTCTTAAAGTTCTTAGGCAAGAATGTAAAGTCCTAGCAATTTATATAATTGGTAAGTCATAAGCTTTGAAAAACAGAAAAGGAGAGAGAAGGGCTGAAAGTTTATTGTGAAATCTGAGAAATCTCACTAGTACTCTTATCAAGATATAAGTGTATTTTCTGTGAAAGTGAATCAGTGAGGTACCCAAATCTAATCCCTCATTTTCTTAAGTAGTTGCTCTGGAATTACCCCAATTCTAAAACAAACCATTTCTTGAATTTCTTTTTTTAACCTGTTCTAGACCTGGCAACTCTCATGCATAGCCGGTAGGAATGTAAAATGAACCATTTGAAAACAGTGTTGCCAGGTTTTTGCAAAATTAAGCACATAGGTACTACATAATACAGCAATCTAATTTTTTTTAAAGATTTTATTTATTTATTTAACAGCGAGAAACACAGCTAGAGAGGGAACACAAGCAGAGGGACTGAGAGAGGGAGAAGCAGGCTTCCCGCCTAGCAGGAAGCCCGATGCCCGGGTCTCCAGGATCATGACCTGAGCTGAAGGCAGTCGCTTAACCAACTGAGCCACCCAGGTGCCCCCAGCAATTCAATTTTTAAATATTTACTCAAAAGAAATAAAAAATACATGTACATAAAATATGATACAACTTACACCAAAAGTTTCAAAGCAGCTTTATCATAAATGGCCAAGGTGAGGGAAAGATTTTCCAAATAGTTTAAACTACTCAAAAGAAGAGAGGATAAATTGTGATATATACAGAAAATGAAATACTTTCCAGTAACATACATTTATAAACAATGGTTACCTGCAAAAACACAGATGCATTTCAAAGTCGTTGCTCTGAGCTCAAGAAGCCAAACACAAAATAACACACCCTGTATGTTTCCACTTATAAGGAGACTGAGATGATAGAAATGTTCTGTATCCTTATAATAGTGCTGATTATAGAGCTATGGGTATTTGTCAAACTCATTAAATATGTATATGAGAATATAACCTTAAAAAGTAACTGAACAAATAGAGCATAGATTAGCAGTATTTCAGATCAAAGGAGATGCAACAGACATAAGGGGATGGGAAGTCATTGTTTATCTCAGTCTTAAATTTCCTAACTTTATAACTCATGTTTATGTGAGATAATATCTTTACTCTTAGATAATGTACACTAAAGTATTTAGAGCAAAAGGGGCATGGGATCTCCAACCTATTCTCAAATGATTAGAAAAAATTACATCTATATTTTTTCAGAGAAAAAAATAATAAAGAAAAGAGAAAAAAATTGGTGCATCTAGGACATATGGGAGATCGCTGTACTCTTCTTATAAACTTGAAATTATATCGAAATAAACTTCTCCCACACACACCCCAAGAAAATAAGTAATAAATACGCAATTCCGATTTCAAACTTCTATAGTATATATAAAATATGGAAGAGTCAAGGTGAACCTAACCCTTCTAGAAACTATTTTACAGTTCACCTATCATAGATACAGCAGAATCTCAGACAAGCTTCTGTGGAATGTGCTTGATATTGTGGTTAGGTTTCCAGAACTAACATATAACTGGAGTGAACAATTAA
Organism: Spilogale gracilis; assembly: GCA_004023965.1. Classification (NCBI taxonomy): domain Eukaryota; kingdom Metazoa; phylum Chordata; class Mammalia; order Carnivora; family Mephitidae; genus Spilogale; species Spilogale gracilis. The sequence continues at coordinate 76,481 of PITA01007127.1, forward strand.
TTTGGGAGAACAGATTTCAAGGCGGATGACTATAACTCGGTATAATTAATAGTCAGTGATTCTCTTCTACTTAAATATGAAGACCAGTTGCCTCTGGAAATAATTTGTAGTCCCTAAAGAGAAAGGATTTCATCAACACAACACAGAGAAACACATGTATTTCTAATTTTATTACTCCAGGATAGCATGTGTCCAATTAGTTGAACTTAGTAGGAGGCCATTAAAAATGAGTTATAGAAAAAGGGAATTAAAACATAGTCCTACAGATGTGAATTTAGGTCAGAATTTTTACCTTACAAATTTATAGAGTATGTAACCAATAAATATCCCTTCCCACACTTCCTTCTAATTTAAATGATTGTTTTGAGTTTTTCAATTAGCTATCTTTGTAACTTCAAATTAAAAAATTAAACTTGAACTTTTAAAAACCCAAAAACCAAAAACCAAAAACCAAAAACAAAAAACAAAAAACATAGTCTAGTATATGCTATTTGAAATTGTGACTTGGCCAGGCAGAGCAACTGGCTACTATACTAGTATAATGGTATTAAGATTTAGATTACATAAAAATATTAACAACTTAAAAGCTATATGAAGTGTCTATTTCTTGGATCCTAGCCCAATTCTGCACAAATAGCTATTAGCTAATGCAAAGCAATAAAAGCTACAAGTAGTCATATTTGACTCTTTTTTTTTAAATTTAATTTTATTTTTTCAGTGTTCCAAGATTCATTGTTTATGCCCCACACCCATATTTGACTCTTAATTGATTTGTTAACCAAATAAGTACAAATCGATATTAAAATAGTTGAGGCAGAAATCCACACTCTCCTCATTGAAGGCAGAATGCAGGAGTCTTGGGATAACAGCTCATTAAGGACAAAGCTGTGTGGCTCTAAAAGTGAGAGAGTTCCGTGCAGCCAAACATCCCCAGAAGGTATACCTTAAGTTGGTATATCTTCAAACAGGTCTCTTTCAGCCCCTGACTGTTACAAAGCATATAACTTTTAACATCGAAAATTAGACGAAAAGAAAAAGATCAAGAAAAAATAATGGAAATCTAGACAAACTGAGGTGGTAGTAGTATGTCCAGAGTCTTGTTTGTTTTATCCAAAACAGTCCAATTTTAAAATATTAATTGATTTAATAAATAGGAAAGCTTAGTGTTTTTAAAAAAGCCATTATTTACTATAAACAAAATATATATTTTAAAAACCTTGAAGGGTGCCTGGGTGGCTCAGTCAGGTAAGCAACTCGCTTCAGCTCAAGTCATGATCCAGGGTCCTGGGATGGAGCCCGGCATTGGGCTCCCTGCTCAGTGGGAATTCTGCTTCTCCCTCTCTGCCCCTCCTCCCTACTCATTCATTCTCTCTCTCTCTCATAAATAAATAAAATCTTTAAAACAAACAAACAAACAAACAACCCTGATATTGATTCAAATCTGCATACTGTTAACATAATCTATTTTTCATTCTGCCCCAAATCCAGTGAAATAAGAGAATTGTGATTTTATAAAATATTGTTATCGATAACAGAGGACAACAAATAAACTAAACAAAAAGTCCTATTATGGGACTATTCTGACCATTTCAGCAATATGAGAAACAGAGAAGTCATTCAGTAGGTAATCGGGGCATGAGACAATGGCAGAAAAAGATGACCTCCAAGGTGAGAAAATTTCTAGATCATATGCAAAGTCAGAATCAACAAGAGAAGTTTAAAAGTGAGTCACTGCCAAACTGCATTTTCAGCGACTATTCTACCCAACATCTTGTACTGAGCAGTAGTGGATGTGGACGGCAGTGATATTCGTTCCTGCATCAAGGACGGGGGACAGGTGCTGACCATAGAGGTGTAAGAATAAGCCCAGAAGGTTACTGGCTCCGAGAAGAGGCAAGAAGCTCTCACTTCCCAAGTATGGAAATGATCAGAATTCTCAGGTAATAACACATTGTGATCTACAAAATTACCAGAAGTAGGCTAAAACATACTGAACTACCAACCACAGACCAGTCAGCAGGAATTCTCAAATACAGAAGGTATATGCTGCCAAGAAGAGTCAAATAGATGAGGAAAATTAGCACCATGAAACTCTTCACACAGAAGAACCTGAGAAAACACACTTCTCATTATCAAATCTGGTTCCTAGGCTACAATGGAGCAGCATTACAAATGGTCTGAAGGAAAACATTTTTAAATCTCAAATTTTGTACTTGGTTAAATTAGCATTTGCTTGCGAAGGCAAAATCCAACTATTTTTGAAAACATCTGGAATTACAATCTAAAATGGATTTCCAGCTTCCGCTTAGAATGTAGAAATCTGGCAAGGACATTGTGTCTACCAACCATAAGAAAAGATCACAAAATCTCAGTAAAATGAATTTCATCTCCTGTCTGATTTGCTTTGTCAGCAGTGTCTTTATTATATTAGTTTCCTATGGCTGCTGTAATGAACCACTACAAACTAGGCAGCTTAAAACAACAGAAATAGGGGTGCCTGGGTGGCTCAGTGGGTTAAAGCCTCTGCCTTCAGCTCAGGTCATGATCTCAGGGTCCTGGGATTGAGACCCGCATTGGGCTCTCTTTACAGCAGGGATCCTGCTTCCTCCTCTCTCTCTGCCTGCCTCTCTGCCTACTTGTGATCTCTCTCTCTCTGTCAAATAAATAAATAAAATCTTAAAAAAATACAAAACAGAAATACATTCTCTTATAATTCTGGAAGCCACAAGTCTGTAATCAGTTTCACTGGGCTGAAATCAAGGTGTTGACAGGACCAAAATCCTTTCACAGGGCCAAGGGGCGAATGTGCTTCTTGCTTCTTTTGGTGACTGCCAGCACGCCTTGCTTGTGGCCACATTACTTCAATCTCTGGCTCAAGAAGATCCTCTTGTGTGTCATCAAATCTCACTGCCTTCCCTTAGAAGGATACATATAATTGTATTAATGACCAACCCTGACAATGCAGGATAATGTCTCCATTTCAAGATACGTAATCAGATCTGCAAAGTGTTTTTTGTTTTGTTTTGTTTTTATTTGTTTGTTTGTTTTATCCAAATAAGGTAACAATTCCTGGATGTGGGGATGAGGACCTGATATTGACATTTTGGGGTACCATTATTCAGTCTACTACACTTATCAATTGCATTCTTCATTGTTTTGGTATTTTATCTTGAGGCTCACTTGAGAGAAAAGTCTTTGTGTTTCTTGCTGTTGCCTCCTTCTTTGTCTTTGCCAGCTCTTCCTGTTCATTACTTCTTAAGTTACCTGTGCTGGGGTTTTCCATCCTAATCAAGTGTTGCGATGCACTTGGCTTCTCAGTCTCACTGTGGTCTTTGCATTATTATGGGTATCTCCATAGTTCTTAGTGACTGGGTTGGTGGCCACCCTGGCTAACAGCTTGTTAAAAGCAACAGCCCCAGTTTGTGCTTTTATAACCATCTGAGTTATATTTGTTCAGTCCTTTCGATTCTTTTCTTGTGTGTGAAACCTACTCCAGGGCCATATTTCAAGCAGAGAGTTTCAGAATTCATCTGAGTGGACTGCCTTACTTTTTAAAATTGTGGAACTAATTTTACTTGCTTTAGCATCCATGGCCTATCAGGACTATGTCATCCTTGTGTTTCTGGTCTATTTCTAGACTACAGAGATGTTTATTTCACTTAGAATCTTGTTATATCACTTGTTATTGTTGTCTATGTGAACATCGTACTTGGCTTTGCCATATGTTTGAAGCAGATTGTGGTTGTGGTTGTAACCCAGACCTACTATGTCATCTAGACCAGGGATTTTAGTTGTTTTTATTACCTTGTGGTCTTTAACAGTCTTAACTCGGGGGGGGGGGGAGGAGCAACAAACAACTAATATGTAAATTTTCACAAATTATCCTGAATTATTCTGCTTGAAATACATTCATGTTAATGTTAGATATACATTTCCTTAAGTGTTTCATTATAACTTAGCATTACTTTTGGACAGTTAAAATGTTATCATAGCATTTGAGAAAACAGTGGTGAAAATCCAGTTCTCCGAAAGTTGTTAAGACTCTCACATAAAAAACAATTAACCTTTTTTTTTTAAAGCAATAGAGCAATAGAGCAATAGATTGCTTTATCTCCCCTGAAGCCAAATAAAAGATTATGAACTAACACTTGAAATTCAACTTGGATAACAAATTTATAATCATGTCAACCTATCATTTATAGCTATCATAATAATATGCGGATCTTAAAATATCTCTTAGACAAGTCTATTCTATAATACACATCCATGAGCATCAAGATACATGATTAGCTACACAGGACACAATTCCGCCACTAAATTCTCAACCTCAATCATGAAGCGAAAAGATGCAGATGGTCATGTTTTGGGGGTTTACTACACGATAGTAATGGTTGAACAAAGATATTATATGACAGATATCCAAAGGTAAGCATGTTGAAAAAACTATCTTGTGTATGTTTCTGACGTTAGATCTTAGCATCATATAGGACTGATAAGACATGCATGCATACATACCACACACCCACATATGCACACATTAGTACTAAACTAAAAGGTCAATTCAATTTGTCAACTAAACAAAATTGTTTTACTTATTTGAGTATACATTTCTATGCACCTATTGCAAGCTTGGGATATATATATATATATATATATATATATATATATATATATTCCAAATACACACACACACACACAAATGCACTAAAATACAGATATAATGTTTTTCAGAATGGAGAAAAACAACTTGCAAATACTGCTTTTTTGTTTTTTGCAAATGCTATCTACACTGTTCAACAGATTGAAGTGATGAAAAGACTCTGAGGGATGTTGCTACATCCCAAAGGTCCATGTAAAGTACAGATACACAATGAAGTTTAAAAATAGGTTCTCCAAATATTTTGATTTTAGTTAGTTTCAAAATTAATTTAAATATTGTCATATGTCCAGTTAAAGGGTTACTGTGTTATAATCAAATTATAAATTATAATTACTGGGTTAAATTCTTATGATTTTTATTTTGACTCTCAAAATGTATTTAAATCTTTTTTTCTTGAAATACACATAAAGTAGATTTTAAAATGTATCTTAAATTTACCTCAGAGTTTTTTATTCTATTGTACTTTCAAAAATAAACATACATTTTGTTGTGAACTTGAAATTAAGTTATTGTTTATGTTTAGGTGAATCTCCCCCATAAAAATACAACAGAGCTTTTGGGAATTAGTATTCTTGACCAAAGTAACACTCAACTTCTAATTACTGGATGTGAGTATATCCAAAGGCTTTTATGTAAACAGGTGAGATAGATAGATAGATAGATATAGATATAGATATATAAATATAGATATAGATATCTGTATCTATAAAACTGCACATTGGGTAATTTATGCAAAGCCAATAGATCAGTTTTAGAATGTCTAATTGGTACAGGTAAGTCTTCTTAGATGGTGGGGAATACATTAGCAACAGGAACAAAGAACAATTTCTATCCTCATAGAGCTTACTTTCTGTGGGAAGAAGACAAAAAAAATAAAGAAATCATTAAAATATATAGCATAACATGGTAAAACTATAAAAAAAATATAGGAAACAAGAGATGTGAAATAACAAAAGGATAAGTTCCAAATTTATCAGGCGTGGAAAAAGGACCTATTGAGAAAGAAAGAATTTGATCCAAGATCTGAAATAAATAAGGGAATTAGCTATGTGGATATTAGGACAAGAACATTCCAGGCAGAGAGAACTATTGAGTGCAAGAGTCCTTAGGGCAGAGTAGCTAGAAGGGATGTGTCTAGAGAGCAGTAAGTTAGAAAAAAGTATTAGGAGGGGGTGAATCCTTGCCAGCTTCAGCTTCGACTTTGAGAGTGATGCAAAAGAGTTAGAGGGTTTTGATCCAAACAATAAGAATGATTTGACTATTCTTTTGAAAATAGATGAAGTGGAAGATGGGCACGGGGAGACTGGTTTTAATGCTATTGCAGATATTCAGACAAGATCAGGGAGTTAGCCAACAAGGTGAACATGTTTTCCTGGTTTCATGACCAATGAGAGAGAAAGACAGAAGTCAACGTTTTGGACCTTAAAAGCTGGAAGCCGAACTTTCTACTTTCTGAGAAGGGACTGACTCAAGGAAAAACAGCTTTCTGAGAAAAAAAAACAAAACAAAATAAGGCTTTTTATTTCTTTTAAGGACATTTTGAGATGCCTATTAGAGATCCAAGTGGGGATACCAGTCTATTAATTCACATAACAGTCTGAAATCAGAAGAGAGGCTCATTCTAGGGGCATCAGTTTGGAAATTTTCTATTCCCTGTCTCAGGGAGACCAGGAAAAATCACCAAAAGACTACATAAAGATAGAAGAGAGAGAAGGGTCCATGGTTTGGGGGCCAGGACATTCCAGCATGTAGAGGTTGGCAGATAAAAAAGAATCCACAAGTGAGACTGAAAACAAGTGGTCAGTGAGAATGGAGAGAAATTAGGGTAGAGTCAAGTCCTCGAAGGGAAACTCAAGTAAGCAGATAAGTAGGAAGGAAAGGCAAATAGAAGAGTGAATAGAAAATACTGGATGGAGGTGCAGACTTTTTCATAACTGGAATGAAAACAGAAGTGATCACAGAAGCAGGTTGTGTGGTATTAGGAGTTTGCGGAATTTCACTTCTAAGTGTATCTATTTTCTTGCTTCAGGAGAAAAAATAACATCACCAGCAGAGAATGAAGACTGAGGAGGTAGCGTTGGTGATTTCAGCAGGGAGAAGGTGATGTGGGAAAGTCATCTATCAGAGTGGGAGAGGGCATAAGTATAGTCTTCTCATGTGACTGTTCCTTTTGACCAACACACAGATCTGGAAGATCCCTGTTTGGGATATTGGGTGCAGAATATGGTGAAAAACTTAAAAAAAGGAAAATCTTTTTTGAGATTAATACATAACCATAGTTGATATGGAAAAGAACTGCCTCAAATATGTAAAGGCATTTTTATCATTCTTCAGAGAGATGCCAATATTTTGTTTTGCATCTTTTTCCATGTTTTATTGGTTGGAAATACTGATGACCTAAGAAGTGAGAATTAAATGGGAGCTCTGGGGAAAATGTGAGTTTCCATTCAAGACACACACAATGCAACTGCAAATCAATAAAACATTAACTATTTGAACTTTTATTTTATTTGACAGAGAGAAACACAGCTAGGAACACAAGCAGGGGGAGTGAGAGAGGGAGAAGCAGTCCTCCCACCGAGCAGGGAGCCTGATGTGGGGTTCAATCCCAGGACTCGGGGATCATGACCTGAGCCGAAGGCAGACACTTAAAGACTGAGCCACCTAGGCATCCCCTATTTGAGCTTTTAATATGTGCTAGGTATCAAGATGAGATTTGCAAACAGAGTTTCATGAATAGGAAAAATATTTCAGAAATAGTAAATTAAGTCCCATTTATATTTTTGAGTTGTCAATTTCCTAATCACATTATACTTGGCAAATGGGAAATATCAAACTTAGCAAATTGAGAGCTTCTGGGTGTAAATATTTATAAATTGCCTAATGTGGATAAAATTAAAATATGGAATTAGAACCTGGCCACTTCAAATAGCTTGAAGTTGGAAATTAATTGTAACAAAGTCAAACATTTAATCAATAACCCCACCTAGCCTTTTGCACTTGCCTTTCATCTGTAATCCAGGAGATGTCATTAGAAATCTGATGAAAGCATTCTTTGAAAGAAGGAAAAGAAACGTAGTGCCTTTCTTTCCTTAGACTTGGCATGATTTCCATTTTGATGGCTGTATTGTCTCATGTTGCCTCTTTGTAGTTAGTAGCATGAAGTCACTGCTTTAGTCTGTCCTTTGAAATTGAATTTTTCTTTTAAACTCTGGTTTTAGTAAAATATTCTCAAAATTACTTGCAGAGATTTGCTTACTTATGAAGACATAGTACTTAGGGTTGTTGTAAAAACTGATTACTGGCTTGTTTGTTATTATCTACATGTGAGAAATTTTCCTTTAAACATCTGAAACATTTTTTAGAATTATAAGAATGGACTGTTTTATTTTTTAAACTGGAAAGCTATACATGCCTTTGAGAGGCAATTTAACAGTATTTGTTTTTTTCTGCTTCACAAACAGTGTCAGAAAACACAAATGCAATATAAATGCAACATTTCTCCAAAAATTGGGAAGTGGATACATGGAATTGGAGTTGGCTTTTCCGAAGTTCTGAGTTAATGAAATTCTTCTTTGTTTTTCTTGGTCTGATGGTAGGTGGTATGCATATATATTGTTTCTTTAAAAAAACTAAACCATCACCAACAGCAAAACCTTCCACCTATAATCTAAGAAAAAGAGAGAAAGATGTAGATGAAAGAATTTTTTCCTTGTACAACTCTCAAAGAGTTGCTGTGTTAAAAATAAAGTTCAAAGCATCATTGTAAGAGTGACGGGAACACAGAGGGACAGAGAGGAACACAGAACCACAAACCTCAATAGTTATTTTGTGGAATATACTAAAAAAAATCATACTCTGAGAAGGTATCTGTTGTTTTGACCCCTGCCTTCAATCTCAATTACCTTTATTTGGAATTAAACACCACTTCAATAATTAAATCGCACATGTGTGCATGTATTTTTTTGACTCCTGCTTTATTTGCGTTATTTATACATATTATATTTATAATTACATATAATTACATGTGGTAACATTACATTACCACATCATTAAAACATAGTAGTCCCCCCCCGTCCACGAAGAACACGTTTCAATACTTCCAGGGGATGCCTGAAACTGTAGATAGTACTGAACCCTATATATACTATGGTTTCTTTCTACACATACATACCTATGACAAAGTTTAATTTATAAATTAGGTATGGTAAGAGAGTAACACCAGTAACTAAATATTAAATAGGTAATTATAATAATACACTGTATTAAAAGCTATATGAATGTGGTCTCACTCTCTCTTTCAAAAAATACCTTCTTCTTGTGATCACATGAGAGGATAAAACAGTGAGGTGATGAGAGGAAGGGAAGTGAAGGACGGAGGCATTGTGATACAGTGTTGGGCTGCAATTGACCTACTGATCATACAACAGAAGAAGGATCATTTGCTTTCAAACTGTGACTGACTGTGGGTGATAAAATTGTGGAAAGCAAAATCATGAATAAAGGGGGACTACTATATATCTTAGTTAATAAATTAATTAATTTTCAAAAAAAATAAAACCTTCTTCTTTTTTCCCATGAGAGGCTCAAGGCATAAAATTCTTTTTTTTTTTTTTTAATTTATTTATTTGACAGAGAGAAACATAGCCAGAGAGGGAACACAAGCAGGGAGAGTGAGAGAGGGAGAAGCAGGCTTCCTGCTGAGCGGGGAGCCTGATGTGGGACTCGATCCCAGGTCTCCAGGATCATGACCTGAGCCGAAGGCAGTCGCTGAACCAACTGAGCCACCCAGGCGCCCCTCAAGGCATAAATTCTTATCCCATCTTAGAAAATATGAAATCAGGGCGCCTGGGTGCCTCAGTCAGTTAAGCGTCTGCCTTTGGGTCAGGTCATGATCCTAGGGTCCTGGGACTGAGTCCTGTGTAGGGTTTCCTGCTTAGTGGGGAGCCTGCTTCATCCTCTGTCTGCCCTGCTTGTGCTCTCTCTCTGACAAATAAATAAATAAAATCCTTTAAATAATGAAAATATGAAATCAAAGATAAATTACAGTCTAATTCATTCATTCATATATATATATATGAGCATATACTCTGTGCCAGGTACTTTCTAGGTCATATGACCTAGAAGACTGAGTAGGAATTCAGTGGGGAATGCTGTTCCTGGTAGAAGCAAGAATGGGAGCAAAGATAGGGAGATGCTAAGGTACATGGCATGCTGGAAGAATGGAAAATACCATACGCACTGCTGAAATATGGAATGTGTAGCTGAAGAACTATTACAAGAAAAGACAGTTAATTGAAAAACTTAATGCTAAGGTGTTGAAACCTTATCCAATAAGCAAAAGGGACACATCGAAGGTTTTGAAGGATCTTCCGTTTCCCAAAAGACTGATTCATCTGGCAAAAAAATAAATCAGGTAGCATTATGCCTGCTGCCTGGAATAGGGGGAGATAGGAGACTACAGACACATCAGGAAGTTATTGGAATAGTTTAAGGAAGTATGATGACAGAAGTGTTTCAGTGTTGTTGAAACACAGAGAATAGACTCTGGGGACATCTAAGAGGTGGGATTTGCCAATGTACTGCGTGTGCACATGAGAAAGGGAAGTGCCAAACTGACTGTTCTTCCTAGGTGCTTTAAATGAAAATTTGGTAAAGTCATTAGATTGGACAGAAACATAAAAAGAGGAAAAGATTTCAAAGTGATTATAAAAAGCTTTATTTTTGATATACTGTGGGGTTTTTTTTACAATGTGCTTTTTTTAATATGTTCCTGCTGATAGGGAGTGAGAAATGCAGGTTTGTACTTTAGGACACTATTCTGGGAAAAAGATACAGAATTTGTTCTTATTGTCACTTAGGTATCTTCAAATCCACAGAAAATAAATCAAGCTCAAAAAGAGATTGTACACTGAGATAAAATAATAGAAATCTGGAGAATATTTGTTTAATGAAGAGATAGCAGAAGAGCAAAGGAAATTAATTCAAAAGCAGGTATAAGTTACAAAGATATGCAGGATAGGTATGTTACAAAGACTAAAGAGGGAAGCAGATCTAGGAAATAAGTAGTCTTGAGACAATGCCACAGTGTGATCAAGTACTATGAAGAAAGAAAAGCAGTCTTGATTTTAGAAAGCATGGTGCCTTCAAAATTAACAAGACAGGAAACAACAAGTGTTGGAGAGGCTGCGAAGAAAGGGGAACCCTCTTACACTGTTGGTGGGAATGTAAACTGGTGCAGCCACTTTGGAAAACAGTGTGGAGATTCCTTAAAAAATTAGAAATAGAGCTACCCTATGACCCTGCAATTGCACTACTGGGCATTTACCCCAAAGACACAGATGTAGTGAAAAGAAGGGCCATATGTACCCCAATGTTCATCGCAGCAATGGCCACAATCACCAAACTGTGGAAAGAGCAAAGGTGCCCATCAACAGATGAATGGATAAAGAAGATGTGGTACATATATACAATGGAATACTATGCCTCCATCAGAAAGATGAATATCCAACTTTTGTAGCAACATGGACTGGACTGGAAGAGATTATTCTGAGTGAAATACGCCAAGAAGAGAAAGTCAAGTATCACATGGTTTCACTTACTTGCGGTGCACAAGGGGTAACCTGGAGGACAGTGGGAGAAGGAAAGTAAATGGGAAGTAGGGTAATCCAGGGAGAGAAATGAAACAACAGAGACTTTGGACACAGAAACAAACTGAGGGACTTGGAGGGAAGGGGGTAGAGGAATGGGAGAGCCTGGTGGTGGGTACTGGGGACACCTAAAGCGTGAAGCACTGGGTGTGGGGAATGGGGAATGAATCTTGGAACACTGGAAAAAAAAATTTAAGTAACAATAAAAAATAAAGAAAGAAAGAAAGAAAGAAAGAAAGAAAGAAAGAAAGAAAGCAAGCAAGCAAGCATGGTGCCTTTAATAAACACAGAAGGAAGACTTTCACTAGACTGTTGAGCCAAAAGGTTCATCACAGCAATATGAGTAGCAAAATCTAGGTGAAATATAGGCCAGAGATAAAGAGGATGTCATCTGAAGAGGAGAATAATTGCACAGGGAGAAATACAGGAAGGTTAAGAAACAAAGGTATTTAGAAGACTCCTGTTGCCTGTATATCCCTTCTTCTCTTCCTGTAATAAAGAAACCTCCTTCCGTTGGGAGATGAATTTCTCCTCACAACCATTCTGTTTGAATCTGGCAGTAGTTCTAACCCAGGGCACTTTGGTTGGCTCTTGCCAACTAAAGTCCTCTCTTGTCTGCAGTTCCTGTCTTGGAGCAAGAAAGCCGGAAGCCATAGTGGGTCCCATGGGGGATGAGACCATATGTGGTAGAAGTAAATTTGGCCAACACACAGAAAGAAATAAAGATATAAAAGAAAGATGCTTTCATTTGAGCCTCTGGATACAGTTATGTCAAAGACTAGCTCTTTCTTTGGTCTTCAAATTTGTGAGCCATAAATTTCCACATGTGCTTACACTAGTTTGATATGTCATTTGCAACCACCTGGATCCTGACACCATAGCCGGTTTGTGGGTTATACCATAACCCACAAAACAGGGAAATTACAATGGCTGAAGCAATTTCACAGAGCAGGAAGGAAGGGATCTAATCACTAGCAAGTGGGAACTATATTCTTAAAAGGAACTAGGGTCATTTCATAATCTCAGGGGGAAAAAAGAGGAAACAAAGAATGTCAACAAAATGAAGGGAGGCAATACAAGGATATAAAATAGGGTTTTAAATAAGGAAATAGATTCAGGGCCAGATGCTGCCATTTTTGAGGAATGATAATAAGTTGGCCAAATTACTCCAAGTAGCCTACTCCTCAATTCTAAGAAAATTCCCATTTAAATAAATAATATGCTCAATTTAGGAACATACTTCCATTCCAATTGATTTTTAAGATATTGATGCAACTTAGTATATACTTCGGTAAAATTCTTTGTACTTCCCCCACCACACACACACACACACACACACACAATAGTATTATCAAATTTTTGATCCATTTTCTCCTGAAAGATCTGTATTTTTTAATAATATATCTGATGGAAACTCTGATTTTCACAACACAGTAGTTTTGGAACCAAATAAACATAATGAGGAAGGATTTGTGGGCCAAGTGATAAATGAAGTATAAAATCTGATTCCCTACAGTGAAAACAGAGCTCACTTTGAAGTTAACTAAGAGATCAAGGTTAGCAGGTCATCTGTGGAATGGTGGTTCATGCAAGAGGGACTTTAGAATTCCTTGGGCTATACTTGCCACTTTGGTTTCATATGAACTCTGATTAGATGAACTTTGTGGAAACTATGTAAAAGGAAAAAGGACTTTAATTGTTCTATCTGCATCTCTGTCACTATAAAGGATCACAGATTAGTAACCCTCCTTACTGAGATATATTTATTTACAGTCAATGCTGCTTGCAAATTTGGGAGTTCATATTATTTAAAATATGAACATATTTTATGAACATATATGAACATATCCATACATTAGCATTTGGCAATGCAGAGACTCAAAATTCTGAAATGTAAATATGACCTTTATCATGAGCTCTCTGAGGATGGGAAAAAGAGAAAAAAATAAGTCAACCTGGGTGCTGGACTGGTGATATCAAAAATAGCAATAAAAAGGGTGTTAGGCCAGCTACTCTGGTGGCTTGTTCAAGACAAATAGGCAAATTGTCCAGCAGAGGGATAGAAATGGCCCTATTCCAGAAGTCAGTGAAAGAAAGCCCAACTGACATCTTCAAGAATCTATTTGGAAACATCAAATCCTCTAATAAAGAGTAGGAGGGAAAAAAATCTAAGCATAGACAATAGTATAACACTTGCATCAATTACTTGTGCTTACAGCTGGAGAAAATCCATAATAACCTCACCTCTTTCATTAGCCAAGACATGTGTGGTAGAATGGAGTGACCAGAGGTCTTTTCCTAAAAGGATGGCAGTGGCAGTGTGGGAACTTACTCTGAGGCCCTAGTGAAAACTAATATAGTTGCATCCACTGGAAGGCTGGTTTCCATCTCCATCTGAAACTATTGCTGGGAGTGAGAGGGTCAAGGAACAGATGGTGGGTAACACTGCAGACAGAAGATGTATTTCTCCTGTTGTTCCTATTTCTTTCTTTCTTTCTTTTTTTTTTAAGATTTTATTCATTTATTTGACAGAGAGACAGTGAGAGATGGAACACAAGCAGGGGGAGTGGGAGAGGGAGAAGTAGGCTTTCCGCTGAGTGGGGGGGCATCATGTGCAGCTCGATCCCAGGAATCTGGGATCATGACCTGAGTGGAAGGCAGATGCTTAACAACTGAGCCACCCATGTGCTCTGTGTTGTTTCAATGTCTTAATTAAAATGGAAAAATAATTTGTATTTTCATAAAATTATTTCTGTTTTCTTAGAACAATCATTATTAATGTTGTATCATTTTATCCTTGCAAATTAGCTTATAGGAGAAATTTCTATTGTAAATAAATTTAAATGGAATAAAAAGTAAATTCCAGCAATGCAGGAGAGGACAGGATTCTACCTTTTTGTGTTACTTTAAATACAATCTGTTTAAGTTGGCATGAATTGCCTTCGCTGATTAGGGTCCAATGTAAACTTCTCTGGACAACTGCATTTGAAAATGAGCTTCAGCTCAACTGCACATGACCCCAGGATTTGGCTCCTTGGTATCACCTCAATTCCACCGTGCTCCTTTCTGATTTTGTTTCCACAGCCTAAAATACCCTTTTTGTCCTGATTTACTATAGTAATTTATCACAAATCACAAACATACAAACACACACTTGCCCTCTGAATTTTATTCTACACACCTGGGAAATAGATTCAGGGCCAGATGCTGCCATTCTCCCGCAGCCTGGCCATTTTGTCCAGCATCAATCACAGCAATCTTCCCTCTGACTGGAGGTGACCTCACTATGCTCCCCAATCCTGTTCTTGAGACAGCCCTTACAAATCACTAGGACATGGTGATTGAGATAAAAACTATTTATCATTCTAGATACAATCTTAGAACCCACATACAAGAATAAAATAATTGCTTAGTAGGGTATAACGATATGATATGGGAGGGCACACAGAGAGCTTCTTGACATAGACGATATTCTGTGTTTTTTTGTTTGAAGAGAGAGTGTGTTCACTAAACTAGGTAACATAGAGTAAGAGGTTTAGAGTAGAGAGAGGTCATTATCAAAGATAAAGGTCAAAGTTTGAAATGTCCTTGGATCATCCTAAAGCCGATATGTAGGTGGCAGTTAGATATTCAGGATTGAAGCCCTGAACCAGGTTCTAACTTAGGAGGAGGATATACTTCCGAGTCCCCGGTATAAAAACTTAAGAAAAATCAATGGTATGATTGAGGTCACCCAGAGATCAACAAAGATGGAACCTTAAATAACACTCCTGATACTGGATGAGGATTTGGGGGGAAAGAAGCCTTTATGTGATCAAAGGGGGACAATTAGCCAATCAGCAGAAACACGAGGGGAAGCTGAGCAGGGACTGAATTTCCACACTGGGGCCATTGGTCAGAGTCTAATGCCAGAGTGAGGTCAGTTGAAGTAAGAATTGAAAGTGAAAGCATATTTAGGCTTTGCGAAAGTGAAGGGCGCTGCTTAGCTTTCAGAAGTGCATTGGGGTTCAGAGAGACATTGCACCAAGCTGAGATATGTGATTCAGAAAGGACAGTGACTGCAGGCTGCTTTCGCTCAGAGATTGCCTTTGACACCAAGACAGAATGGAGGATGGAAGTTGGAGGGCGATATTCAACCTGAAGGAAGTTTTTTTATTTGGAGGAGGCTTGGCCATGTTCACAGGCCAAAGGAAAATCTCTACTAGGTTATAAGTTTGGATCAGTTAGTAAAGCAGAAGCAGGTGTAAAAGAGAGTCACTACTACAAAGCTAGTTTCCCATAGTAGGAAGAACAAAGGAGGTAGGTATGAATATAAATAAAAATACACTCATAAGGGAGGAAGAGGAAATTGAGGAAGCTTTTGTGTATTGGTCTTAATTTTCTATGTCAGGGAGGAGGCAATATTTTCTGGTGCTAGGGATGTGTGGATATTGATGGAGCATTCATGGAGGAGAGTATTTTTGTTGGTTTTCTGGGGCTTCCCTAACAAATTACTCCAACCTCAGGCCCTTAAACAACAGATATTTATTCGCAAAAGTCTGAAACTGAGGTGTCAGCAGGGATGCTCTTTTTCTGACAGTTTAGGAAGATTCCTTCCTTACCTCTTCCAACTCTGGCGGTTCCCTGGCTTGTGGCTGCAGAATCCTAATCTCTACCTTTGTCTTTACTTGGTGACCTTTCTTCCTTCTCGCTGTGGGCCTCTCTGAGGATATTAACCAGGTTTAGGGTCCATTTACATAATCAGGATGATCTGTTCTCAAGATCCTTAATTTACTGACATCCACACAGAACTTATTTATGAGAGAGACAGAGTGGGGGTGAGGGGGGCAGAGGGAGAAGGAGAGAGACAGAGATACTAAGCAGGTTCCATACCCATGCAGGGCTGGATCTTAAGACACTGAGATCATGACTTGACCAGAAATCAAGTCAGATGCCCAGCCAGCTGAGCCACCTAGGTGCCCTCAGAACCTTTTTTTTTTTTTTTTAATGTCTCATTCACAGGATAGGGGTACGGGAGAACATATCTTTTTCGGAGTCACCACTTCAATATACTATCATATCTACTGAATTCCATTTCAAAAAGGAAGACTTGAACGACAGGACCCATCCATATGCTGTCTACAAGAGACTCATCTTGAATCGAAAGACACTTCCAGATTGAAAGTGAGGGGATGGAAGACCATCTTTCACGCCAATGGACCCCAAAAGAAAGCCGGGGTAGCGATTCTCATATCAGACAAGTTGGATTTTAGTCTAAAGACTGTAGTCAAAGACACAGAAGGACACTACAT